>VMDO01010210.1:0-72843 GCA_007922755.1 Pedetes capensis | reverse complement strand
TTCCAATTATTAATGGATGTTTACAGTTGTTTCTCCTCATTTTGAGTCCTGTCACATCATCACGTTGAGCACCCTGGGGTTTTACTCCATTTCCCTCATCACGGTATACTCTACTTGGAGGAGGCAACTCTTCCCCAGTAGTCTTTTGAGTGCCTTCCAACCTGGGGGCCTCATTTTCAGGCACTATATCTGACAGTGTCTCTTTGCTATCCATAGGGTTTCCAATGGCTAGTTGTTTCGGGAGTGGCTCGCCAGGTCCTACTCCCTAGAAAGTATAATAGCTAAAATAAAAGCTCAGTGGATAGACTCAATAAAAGACTGAGGAATAAAAAGAAAGTACAGCAGAAAGTTTTCAATCTACATACATGACAGAAAATAGACCAAATGAAACATTAACAGAGGCTGAAGGGATGGTAGGATTATAACAAAAGATTTTTCATTTCATTTCACTTGAAGGAAAGAAGAAAGAGAAAGGAAATGTACTAGAAAAATTGATGAACTTTCCAATTTTTGCAAGATACATAAGTCTATAGATTAAGAATTTAAGTGACCACTATAAAGGGTGAACTCAAAGAAATCCATGCCAAAGCACATCATATTAGCTTCTGAAAATTAAGTACAAATTAAAAATAATCAAAGAATTGACATAAAACATCACTTTGCTTATAGATGAAAACCATTAGAATTAAGATTAATCTATCACAGAAATCATGGAGGCCAAAAGTAAGAAGCATAATAATTTTCAGTTGATCAAGTACAAGAACTCTCAATTCATGATATAACCAGTGAATTTATCCTTTGGGAATAAGAATGAAATCAAGACATTCTGAAATGAAGAAAAATAAGAAATCTGGCACAGTAGGACTATTTAAGAAGAGCTCAGAGAAACGTCTACAAACATAAAGGACATAATAAAAGGTGGAAATTGGAATATTCAAAAAGAAGAATGAACAGAGTAAACAAAAATACTGTAACATCGTTCTTCTTCTTTTTCTTGAGTATTCTAAATTATGTTTGATGAATCAAGAAAAAAATATAATACTGTCCAGTGTGGTTAAAGATGTATGTAGAGGAAATCTCTGACAGTTATAAATGAGAAAGAATTTTTAAAAATTAAAATGAAGTGTCTACACTTTGAACTGGTAAAATGATGAAAGAGTAGACTATGACTACACACACACACACACACACACACACACACACACACACCATCAAGAAGGTATAAAAATACACTAACAATATAAATAAATTATAATATTTTATCTAAAAATATTTACACAATCCATGGATGACAAAATAGGAATAATTAAAAATACGGGGAGCAAACAGGAGAAAAAATATGACATACTTAAGCCACAATGCGGGGTGGGACTTAGCTCAGTTGGTAGAGCACTTCTCTGCAGTCTCTGAGGCCCCAAGTTCAATTCTCAGCACTGCAAAAATGAGAGAAGGATGTGGCAATCCACTCCCAGGGAAATCCTGAAACAATCAGTCATTGAAAACCTTATGAGAGCTGCCGTGAATCAGATAGGACTCAATGGCACCTAACAACAACATGCCATAATGCATCAATAATTACGTGAAAATAAAGAATTTAAATAAACCCACTAAAAGATAGAAGTTGGCAAAATATATTAAAACTTATGGTTCAGTCAGGTGCTGTGTTACACCCCTGTAATCTAAGCTACTTAGGAGGCTAAGGCAAGAGGATACCAAGTTCAAGCCCAGATGTAGCCTGTACAACCTAGCGAAACTAAGTCTCACAACAAAAAATAATAAAAGGGGTGGATAGCAGTGTTGCTCAGTAGTAGAACACTTGTTTGGCATGTGTGTGGCCTTGTGTTCAATCTCCCAGTACCACATAAAAATGGCCTAAATATACACTTACAATAAGAAATTCACTTTGTATATAACTCTATAAATTGGTTGCCAGCTACAGCACGAACAAAGACAAATCATTAATCCATTGAAACAGTAAAATCAAAATTACATAATATCAGGTAACTTAAAATTATGAGAGACTAAGGTAGATATTATCTAAGGATCTAAAAATCGACCCCTACAGAAGACCCAGCAATAACAAGTTTGGGTGGTAGGCAACAAAGATGCAAAATTTGTGTAGCAAAAATCAATAAAATTGAAAGGAGAAATAGAAAAATCTAGTTACAGTTGTGCTTCAACAACCTTCTCCCAATAACAAAAAGTGCCAAAAATATACCCGAAATAAAAAAATCATCAACTAACAAATTCTTTTTACATTGATAGAAGCCTCCACCTACGAAAAGTACACATCTCTTTTAAATTTACACAGAATTTGGACCAAATCTTAAAATTAAAGAGAAACTTAACACACATGAAAGAATTGAAATCATGAAAATTGTGTGATCCTACAAAATTGAATGAAACTACAATTCAATAAAATAATGGTAAAATCTCTAAATACTTTGAAATTGAACAATACACTTCTGAACTCATGGATCAAAGCAGAAATCTCAGGGGGAATTCAAATATATTGAACAGAATAAACACTAAAATACAGCATATCGAAATGTGGAAAACACATCTGAAGCAGGGCTAAGAGAAAATTTTATAGTATTAAATTGTATGCACACTAGACAGGAAGAAAAATCTTTAATCAATAATTAAGCTCTTTACAGAAAAAGCTAGAAAATGACGAGGAAAATAAGCCCAAAGCAAAATGAAGGCAGGAAATAAAAAAGATCAGTGCAGGAAAAAATGAAATTGGAATTAGAAAGCCAACATATAAAATCACTGAGACAAAAAGGTATTACTTTGAGAAGATAAATAAAACTGTCAAACTTACAGAAAAATCAAAACAAAAATGATATAAATTACTAGGAAAGACATTATCGTTAGAGATTCTTCAGTCTGCAGGAAAAATAAGGAAATATATTAACCACTGTGTACACATGTTGTTGTTGTTAGGTGCCATGGAGTTGGTGTCCGACTCATAGCAGCCTAGGTACAACAGGTGGAACAGTATTGTCAGTGCTTCTCTTCTATTCATAGAGTTTTCAATGGCGGATAGATTTTTGGGAGTGGGTTGCCAAGTCCACCTCCCAAGCCTACCGCACCTGGTAGTGGTCTCCCATCTAAGTACTAACCAGGCCTGACCCTGCTTAGCTTCCAAGATCTGTTGGTATCTGTCGCCACAGGCCTACCACAGCAGGCACTGTGTACATATAGAACATTTAAATAACATAGAATATTCTCTTAAAAAAATAAAAAACTATGACACCAAACCCAACATTAAATGTGTAATTTTAATAGCCCTATAATTAGTAAGGAAATTCCACTCATAGTTTTAAATCTCCAAAGAAAGAATTTCCCAGACCTGGTCACCCCAGACCTGGACAGTGTCACTGAAAAATATAACCAAAGATTTAAAGAAAATTTAACACCAATTATTCACATTTTTTCCATAAAATAAAGAAGGAAACATGTTCCAGTTCACTTTTTGAAGCTAATATTATTCTGATATTAAAGCCACACAAATATTGTTTAAAAGGAAAACTATAGAACAGTATTCTTCATGAACACATATACCTAATTCCTTAATAGAAATATTAGAATACAGAATTTAGCAATTTATAAAAATAATTGTGTCATAACAAAGTGATATTTATTCTAGGAAGGAAAGATTAGTTTGACATACACAAACTTAATGTAATTCATTTCTTCATAGGCTAAATAAGAAGAATCTTTATTATAGAAAAGCATTTGATAAAATCCAGCACTTATTCATGTTTTTGCAAAGCAAACAAACAGGCACATGCCTATAATTCCAGGAACTCAGGAGATGGAGGTAGAAGCATCACAGTTTCAAGACCAGAGGCAGCCTGCTTAATTTAGCCAGAATCTGTCTCAAAGTTTAACAAAATTTTAAAAGAGGGGTATAGGATTGCAACTTAGTGATAGAGTACTTGCAAAGTATGTGCAAGGCCCTTAGTTGAACCCCTCAGTACAGCAATAAATAAATAAATAAATAAATAAATAAATAAATCAAACAAAAATATCTTCTCATTAAGCTAAGAATAAAGGAAAACTTTCTCTACCTATTTAAAAATAGACCCACACAAATATCTCCAAATTGACAGTGGACAAATATGCCCAATTTGATTTTAACAAAAACTATAAAAACAAGCCAAAAATGAAAGGTAGCATTTTCAACAAATCTTGTGGAAGCCACTCAGTACTCATAGAGAGCAATATGAATTTCAATCTAAGTCTCACAATTTATACTAAAGTTAACTCAAGATGGAACATGGACTTAATTGTAAAACATAAGACTATAAACCATTTTAAAAACAAATAAAACTATAGGAAACATTTCAGGACTTATGGGTTGACAAAGAGTTCTTAGACTTGACAAGAAAAAAGAACAGTCTACAAAATGAGATTGATAAATTGGATCTTAACAAAATTAAAAAAATTTACTCTGTGAAAGACACCATTAAGAAATTATAAAGACAAACTACATACTGGAAGAAAATATTTGCAACTGATATATACTATGAAGGATTTCATCTTGAATATATTCTTGTTGTTAGGTGCCTTTGACTGGGGTCCAACTCATAGTGAACCTATGCACAACAGAATGAAACATTCTTGGATTCTGTGCCAGGCACATGATCTGATTTATGTTTAAGTCCATTGTTGCAGACACTGTCGCAATCCATCTGGTGGACAGTTTTGCTTTTTTTCGTTGACCTGCCACTCTCCCAAACATGATGTCTCTCTCCAGGGATTGGTCCCTCCTGAGTACATGTCAAAATATGCCACACGCAATCTAGCCTATCCTTGCTTGCAAGGAGTACTCTGATTGCATTTTATCCAGGACAGATCTGTTGGTATTTTTGGCAGTTTATGATATATTCAATATCTGTCTCCCGCACCATAATTCAAAGGCATCAATTCTTCTCCTGTCTTTCTTATTCAATGTCAAGCTTTCACAACTATATGATGCAACTAAAAACACTGTGGCATGAGTCAGGCACACCTTCATCTTCAATATTACATCTTTACTTTTGAATACTTTAAAGAGATCTTTTGTCACAGCTTTTCCCAAAGCAATGTGTCTTTTGATTTCTTGACTGCTGCTTCCATGGGTGTTGATTGTAAAACCAAGGAAAGAAAAACCTTGGACAACCTCAATCTTTTCTCCATTTATCATCAGTTCCTTACTGACTCAGTTGTAAGGATTTTTGTTTTGTTGATGTTGAATTGCAATTCATATTGAAGGCTATGTTCTTTGATCTTCATCAGAGTTTCAAATCCTCTTCACTTTCAGCAAGCAGAGTTGTGTCATCTGCATAACGCAGGTCGTTAATGAGTCTTCCTCCAATCATGATGCCATATTCCTCTACATAAAGTCTATCTTCTTGGATTATCTGCTCATCCATCTTGAATATACAAAAACATGTTACTCCCATAGTGCAATAGAAAATCATCAATCAGGTTAGAATATTTTCATAAGACATGAAGAGATATTTCACTGAAGAAAATAAACAGATGACAAAAAAGCACACAGAAAGTTATTAAACCCCCTTAATCATTGTCATTGTTATTATTGGGTCCAACTCATAGCAACCTTATGTTCAAGAGAATGAAACACTACTCAACACTGCCATGCACATGATCTTTTTATGCTTAAGCCGAATGTTTCAGACACTGTATTTCTTCTCATTTTGAGTCATGTCACATCAGTAAAATGAGGTCCCAGGGGGGTTACTCCATTCCTGTCACTAAGGTTGACTCTACTTTGAGGTAGCAACTCTTCCCCATTCTTGAATGCCTTCTGACCTGCGAGACTCATTTTCTGGCATTATATTTCACAGTGCTTCTCTGCTATTCATAGAGTTTTCAATGACAAATTATTTTGGGAGTGGGTTGCAGGGTCCTTCCTCCTAGTCTGTCTTAGTCTGGAAGCTCAGTTGAAACTTGTCCATCATGAGCATCCTTGCTGGTATCTGAGATACCAGTGGAATAGCTTTCAGCATCATGGAAATACACAAACCCCAGAACAGGACAAGCTGACATACACATGGGGGCTTAACCATTAGGAAAATACAAAGGAAGGCAAAATCACCTATCACTATACTCCATTCAGAAAGGCTAAAAAAGACATGTAACAAGGCAAAATACTGGTGAGGATATGAAGAAAGAGGACCACTTCTGCATTATTAGGAATATAAAATAAAATTGCAACCTTAGAAAGCAATTTTGCAGTTTTTTAAGAAACTAAATATGCAACTACCATGTTGTTGTTAGGTTCCATTGAGTGGGTTCCAACTCATAGTGACCCTGTGTACAACAGAATGTAACACTACCTAATGCTATGCCATGCCTGGCACTATGTTAATACTTCTCTGCCATCCCTAGGGCTTTCAGTAGCCCATTGTTTTGAGGGGAATAGGTCGTCAGGTCCTTCTTCCAGGCCTACAGTTCCCTGTGTTCCAGGGTAGTCTCTCATCCAAGTACTAACCAGGCTGACCCTGCTTAGCTTCTGAGATCTGATGGGATCAAACATCAAGATACATCAATTGCATTCTGGAGAAGTTTCTGAGAGAAATGAAGACATCCTCACAGAAACTGTGTATACAAATGTTTATAGCAGCTTTATTAAAATTCCCAAACTACAAACAACCCAGGTGTCCTTCAAGAGTCAGTGGTGAAACAATGTGTGGTATATCCATACTGTGGAATACTACAGAGCAACAAGAAAAGGCAAACTATTGGTAAGAATAGCAACATGGACAAATCTCCAATGAATAATGTTGAGTGAAAATAGCTCCCAAAGAGTTATATATAGTATGAGTCCATTTATATAATATTCTTGAAATAACATGTAAAAAATGGAGAATAGATTGGTAGTTAAAGAGTTAAGAAAGAATGGCAGGAAAGAAATGATTTTGACTATAAATTTAAAATGCTTGACATTTTGTCATGACAGAAATGTATGTCTTGACTGCATTAATGTCAATATTCTTGTTATTATACTTCACTATAGTTTTTTTTTACAAGAATTTTATCCTTGGGAGACACTAGATATCCTGTATTATTCAGTGGTAGAGCATGTGTTTAGCATGTTTGAGATCCTGAATTCAATTCCAGAAACCCTCTGTTTTAGTTATTTTTGAGTTGCTGGGATCAAAATACTCAACACAAGCAATTTAAAGGGTCATAGAGTCAAAGGGTTCCAAGTCTGACCATTTGGTTCCATGCTTCTTATCCCCGAATGAGGTAGTACATTTTGGTGCTGTGAGTGTGTGGCAGAAGCTTGTCTTCATTTCTTGGTATATAGAAAGCACAGAGAGAAGACGGGACCAGGGACCAGGTGTAACCCTCAGAGATATGCTCCTTGTGACAAACTTCCTAGAGCTAAACCCCACCTCCCACCTTTTAACACCTCCCAATAATGCCATTGTTTATGAATCCATCAAAGGATTAATCAATTCCTTGGATCAGAGCCCCACTGATTTACTTGTTTCTAGAAATGCCACCACAGACACCCAGATGTGTGCCTCCCTAACCTCCTATGCATTTCTTAATCCAATAAAGTTGATGATCAAAACAAACAATCTCTCCTATTCTCTGCAAAGAAAAATAAATAAATAAATAATAAAATAAAACACACTGGTTGCACATGAATGTTATATAATTTTCATGTTTCCTCTTTTTATGAATTTTAAGCCATTTCAACACAATCTTTTCCCCAATGTCAAAGCTCTCATTTCTGCTTGATGCTATTTTCTTCTCATCAAACTTTTCCCCTCATCTGTCCTTCCTCAACTCCACAAGGTTTTCATGTGCTTGTGAGAGTTTCCTCCATGCCTCAAGTCTACCTCATGCTATATTTTCAGTAAGTTTCTGTATTAAAAATTCTTTTTATTCTAATATTATTCAGGTGACTACTTGTATATGTGATTAATTTGCAATATGGTACATTGGGAAGAAAATTAAGACATTATTTATACAAACCTTATCATAATATAAGAGTAACTTTGCAAATTGCTAAAAGCAAGAACAAAGCTCAGACATTAGATTTTTTAATTCCTTGAAAAATGGTCTTGATTAATTTTTAATTTTGCAAAAGTGATTACTCTTACAGTTTACATTTCAAAAATATCCACAAAAGATCATAAATTGGTGCTATAGTTGTATATGTATACCATATAAAAATTGTAATATTGGAAAATGCTTGAAAATCACTAAATCTCCTTACCACTTCAAATATTCTTTCCTCTACTATTTCTCTTCAGAGACAAAGTAAACATAGTCACATACACAGAAAAATATATGCACACACAGAGGCATATTAATACCTTTTATTTTCACTCAGTACCATAACCTGGAAATTACTACATATCTGCACATAAATGTTGTGGTAGGCATATCTTAAGTTGGCTCCCAAAGGTTCTTGTCTGTTGGTGTCTTTGACCTTGTATAATCCCTTTACTTTAAGTATGGGTCAGTTCTATTACTTGCTTTTAATCAATAGAATATAGCAAAGGTGATGGGTTGTCATTGTGGTCATTATGTTGTACTAGTGAAATATAAGTTTTTGTCTTGCTAACAGATGTTTTCTGGGGATTTTGAATTATGGTCCTGGAGGTGAATATTGAGTATACCATGGACTGCCAAAAGAACCAACAATTCTGTCCTAGAAGAAGTGCAACCAGAGTGTTCCATGGAAGCAAGGATGGCTAGACTGCATCTTATGTATTTTGGCTATGTAGTCAGGAGGAACCAATCCCTGGAGAAGGACATCATATTTGGGAGAGTGGAAGATCAATGAAACAAGGGAAGTACCTCAACTAGATGGATTGGCACAGTGGCCACAACAATGGGCTAAAACATAAAAAGATCCTATGCCTGGCACAGGGGCTGGGGTTTTGTTCAGTTGGTAGAGTGCTGCTCTGTACTTTCTGAGGACCTGGGTTGGATCCCCAGCACCACAAAAATGGGAGAAGCTTGTGGCAGTCCACTCCTGAAACAATCAGCCATTGAAAACCCTAAGAGGGTTGATGTGAGTTTAACACAACTTGATGACATGTAACAACAATAACAACATTCCTGGCACAAAGTGAGTGTTTTATTCTGGTGTACATAGGGTTGTTATGAGTCAGACTGGCTCCATGGCACCTAACAACAACAGATGCTATCTAGATAGTCTCTTTATTTACTTGAGGAAGGAAGTACATGATCAGATGGAAAGGAATTACAGAGAGTGTGAATGAATTTTGGGCTCTAGAGCTGGGGACAATGTTCAGCCAGTCAACAGCCAACTAAGCAAGAGCCTTCAATCCTACAACTACAAGGAGTTTTGTTTTGTTTTGTTTTGTTTTTTGGTACTGTGAGCTTGAACCCAAGACCCAATGCATGCTTTGCAATTGCTCTACCCCTGCACAGCACCTATCACCCTTTTTAAAAAATATTTTATTCTGAGTCAGGCTCTCACTGAGTTACACAGGCTGCTTTTGGCCTCAAACTTATGATCCTCATTCTTCAGACTCCTGAGTTGCAGGGATTACTGGCCTGTACCACCATACTAGCAGTCAAGGAAATTATTTTTGCCAACATCCTAACTGTTAGTGCAGTTTCTTCCCAGTTGAACTTATGTATTATAACACAACACCCCAATTTTCATTGTAGTCTCAAGAGATCCTGAAAAGCTCCAATTAAGCAGTGTCTGGAATTCCAACCTACATAAATTATGAGTTAATGAACTTGCATTGTTGTTAACAGCTAAATTTGTCATACTTCTTTATAAAATATAGAATGCTAATCCAAACATCTGCCCCCTTTTTACTTCATTTCATTGTAGTCTATTCATGCAGTTCAAAAAATTTGAGTATTTTTCCCTTTGATGGATATTGTCTTATATGATCCTTTGTACAGGAAAATATATTTATGGAACTAATTGCCAATAATAACACCTTATATTGAATACATTCTTATTAGTATTTTCACTGATTGTGCTAAAAAATCTCTGAACCAAAAGTGGATAATTCTATGCTTCTTTAGCCATATGCGAGTTTCTTCTGTTAGCATTTATTGTTACTATTTCTATTTTCCAAAATACTAATATGTTACAATTGTGTTCATCTTTTTAAAATGCTAATATTTTAATGCCCTTTCAAGTTGAAATTATATGAGTGATTGTCTAAATAACAATATATCAATAAATCAACTTCTCAGATTATATACCTAAGGCAATGGATGCACTCAATCTAAGGCTCTACAATTTAACAAAGCACCCTGACTCATATAATCATTCTTTTCTCATAAAAAATAGGGCTAAATCTATCTGATCTGTTGAACTACATAGATTTCATAGTGTTTTATTAAACTGCTATCATCTCCTTTAGTTCTGTAGGCAGAAATACCACACACTACTGATACGTGGAATTCAAGACCCTAATTTTAGTGAGTGTTTTTTCTGAAGATGTAAAAAACCATAATTATTTTCAATGAACTTGTCTTTTAACCTCCCATAGCAAGAATGGGCAAGGAGTTTTGGATAAATTCCCAGAATCATTAAGATGATAAGAATGATAGATGTTAAGATAATACTTGTTGCAACACACCAATGTGCCAAAAAGACTTCTTACTTTAGGATATTCTTTTTCCACATTCACAACAGAGGTTAGTAGAGGCTCCAAAGACATAAGTCAAAAAATTATGAGTAAAGTTCCTACATACATGGAAATATGTCAGGAACATAAATATCTTTTTATAAGATAAAAGATAATTATATATATAATTATATAAGATATATGATATTGTATACAAAGTGTATGTGCTAGTTACATATGTGTATAGATATATGTGTGTGTATGCACACACATATATATTATTGCACATAATATATAGGCATACTGAAGTCATTTGTATTCTACTAGAATTTACTTTATAATATCATTCAACAGGATGTAAGGAGACAATAAAATAGAATAAACCATTTCAGATTTTTAAGACCTAACAACAACAACAACATCAATGTTAACAATGTGCTTAAATAAGCAGGGCAACTTTTGGGAAACATTATTTCTTTTACCATTATAAAAATACTACCCTAATATTATCTAGCCTGCAGCTTAGCCCTGTGGCATGTGATCCTGTCAGATCTTGGAAGCTAAGCAGGCCTGGTTAGTACCTGGATGGGAGACCACCTGGGAACACCAGAAGCTGTAGGCTTGGGAGAAGGACCCGGCAACCCCCTCCCCAAAATCAATCTGCCATTGAAAACCCTATGAACAGCAGAGAAGCACTGACAATCGTGTTTCCCCTGTTGTACAGAGGGTCACTATGAGTCTGATACCGACTCGACAGCCCTAACAACAACAACAACAACAACAATATTATCTATGCCTATAGCCAGCCATACTACTGTGGCATCCATTATAGCTGAGAAGCTAAGCAGGGTCAGGCATAGTTAGTATTTGGATGGGAGACTGCCTGGGAACACCAGGTGATGTAGGCTTGGGAGAAAGACCTAGAAACCCACTCCTCCAAACCAGTCAGCCATTAAAAACCCTATGAATAACAGAGAAGCACTAACAATATTGTTTCACCTGTTGTACATTGGATTGCTATGAGTCAGACACTGACTAGAGGGCACCTAATAACAACAGATTTTTTAAATTTGTTATATAATACATAGAATATATGAAAATGATATAATAAACTTCCAGAAATAGATGAGCTACCTTAAGAAATCCTCCTACTTCTTGAAACACATTCAAATGGAAAAGCTATATTTAAGTGACAGAAACTTGGTATATTACAAATTCAAAAAAAAAAAGAAATGAAAATCTTCACATGCCAAGTACCAACTAGGTACTCAAAGCCAAAGGTGCACCTTTGAGCACAAGTTAAAGAATAATGGGAGACCTGTGGGAGATGCTGTGTAGGTTTTAGTAAGTCAGGGCTGAGTTTCAAACCCTGTGGAGAAAAGTGAGTGTGGATCACAGATCTTTGCATTGAGACACTCAGATATTTGGAAGTTATGAAGATATATCTCTAAATACAACAAGGAATAGAAACACTACTTCCATAAAATGGGAAACTTCAAAGCACTGCATAATCGGTCTGTTTTCACTGAATATGGGTTTTTCCTATTTTTCCTCCCATTGTATATTAGTTATGGGAAGGGACCAGGACATTAGGTGCTTCTCGATTGGCAAAGAGGTACTTTGGGTGAACTCCCTTGAGCCAATGAGTGATAATGTGGGAAGATGTACACACATTCTTGAGAGCACTGCGGCATGTGCTGTCTGTGTCACGGGCTGTTCCTAGCCCCCACAATGCAATCTCTCCTCATCTTTACAGTTTTTTTTTTGTAATAGAGATCATATCTTCTAAGTTATAAATATGCACTGATTTCAACTGAAATAATTGTTCTGTCTTATTACAGTTACAGTTTCTTAGAGTTCTCTTTGTTGTCAATCTAGCCTAATACTAATATGGAAAGGAATGGATATGAGAGTGGTAACAAAATTAATATTACTAAAGTACAGAACAATGATGAAAATGGGCCATGAAAACACACCATTAACTGAAGCCTCTGATGCTATGGTGCTAAAAAAGTAACGTGAATGATGAACACAAACAAGTATATGTAGTTTTAATAGCTAGGAAGAAAATTACAGGCCAATCTCTTGGATGTATATTCTAAAATTATAAAAAATAGGTTTTATAAAATAAATCCAGGTATGTTTTAAAATAGTGGTATATTATGAACAAAATCAAGAAAACAGAGGTGGTTAAACTCCAAGGAAATGACTAGGAAATGCCACCATATCAATACATTAAAAAAGGACAATGCTGGCGATGTTTGAGTAGATACAGAACAAGTAATCAATAAAATGTGACACCATTCTAAAACTTCATCCAAACTAAATCAATGACACAAAAAATCAAGTATATCTGCTTTTGCTGACTTACATTTTCATTAAATTTCAGTTAAACTAGCCAATGCTGTAGTAGAAAGAAAGTAAATAAATCTTCTAACTAGCAGAATGGAAGCAACAAAATTGCTACTATTTTCAGATGATGGTCGTCTATGTAGAAAACCCAAGAAAATACACTAATTAGTCCATAAAGTAAATAAGAAAATTGAACACAAATTAATTACATTTATTTATACCAGAATAGGTTACAATTAAAATTATTAAAAATAGCCATAGTCAATATAAAAAAAGTATATAGAGATTGAGGCTGACAATAATAAATTAAGAGAGGGAGATAAACAGATCAATAAGGATACAGAAACATGAACTCAATATGTTAATGTAAGTTTAAATCAACATCAGAAAATCAGTGGGTTACTGAGTGGTTGGCAATTATAATTTCTGTGCGCATCATGTCATCCTGTAGTCCTTTGCTATCTGTATGTCCACTATAACACTTAAATGTGTTGCATACTGGGTAAAATGAACTTGTATTCATCAACTACTCTCTTCCAGCACTGTAATAGACATGATATATATTCTCATTTAATTTCAACCATTGCCCTATTAAGGAATACAATAAAATACAAGAGTACAGTTTTTGAACCCAGGAACCTCACTTACTAGGTTTGTGACCTTCAGCAAACTAAATGGTTTCCCTGGCTCAGTTTACTCAACTATATAACTGGGGGAAATAATAATACCATTATCATAAGATTACTGAAGAATTAAAATAGTTTATCCCTGAAAGGCCTGTAGCTGTAGCACTGTGGCATCCAATCCCATCAGATCTCAGAAGCTAAGCAGGGACAGGCCTGGTTAGTACTTGGATGGGAGACTACCTGGGAATGCCAGACACTGTAGGATTGGAAGACGGACCCGGCAACCCACTCCCCAAAATCAATCCACCATTGAAAATCCTATGAACAGCAGAGAAGCACTGACAATAGTGTTTTGCCTGGGCTGAGATTTAGCTCAGTTGGTAGAGTGCCACTCTGCAGTCTCTGAGATCCCCAGTTCTGTTCCTAGTACCACAAAAATGAGAGAAAGGCATGGCAATCCACTCCCAAGGCAATCTCAAAACAATCAGCCATTGAAAACCCTATGAGGGTCGACTATGAGTTGGGCATGACTCAACAGCACCTAACAGCAACAAATCTCTGAAAAGTGCTTAGAACAGAGCCTTACTCATTGAACAGAGCCAAATACACAGTAATTTCTCAAAGCAAGAAGTATTAATATCCCTCATATATTATGAATGAGTCAATGAACCAGCTGTTGAGAACTGCATTCTCTTGGAAACTGTGAGACAGGTTCACGTGAGGAAAGTTTACTGGAAAATGCTTTCAGCAACATCTGCGGGGCAGTGTGAGGAGAGAGGGAACACAGTGCTTACACACACATGCACGTATGCATGCAAGCATGCACACACACATTACTTATATAAATATTACACACATATTTTACTTTTCCCCAAGATTTTCCTAGCAAACAAGCTGTGAGAGGCAAGGTTTAATGGACAACAATGATAGCGGGATCTAGGTGCTCTCTGCATATATGTTATCACTTCATTTTCTATCACTTCCACAGTCCCAAGGTGCCTGAGTCAACAGTTCTAGAAGGCTCCATTCTATTCCTCTATTTAGAAATAATGTGTGAGCATTTCATTGTGTAACGGAGACAAGTCTTGAAATAGGCAATGCACACAAGAGTGTTTAGTAAAGAATCTTTTAACTTTTTAAAACCCTGCTTTTCTAAACATTCATCTTACCATTTCTTCCTTTCTTCTTTTGTTAATGTCCTGGAAAATGCATGTCGAGAAAGACCTGCCTGTGCTCATCTTCTACCCATGGACTTCTCCATTCCTTAGTATTTCTTCACTAGGGATGTTGACATGGTCCATCCCAGTGTTTTAGCCAGTAATATCCACGGCCAAGATCTCTGCTTCAGTTAGGGAAGATCTCATGGAAAATGAAAGACTTCAGTGGGGTTTAAATGTATAAGACCAAAAAAAGAAGTAGGCTATTTGTTGAACTCTTTCTAATGAACTGATTGGGTCTCCAAGGAGATTTAAAAAGCAAAGGAAAGTTCTTGATTTCAGGAATTTACATTATAATTATAGAAATAGCAATAACACACTAGAAATATTAGTAAATAACAAATGTTTTATAAGTATGTGGAACTAATCACAAGTGTTGCAAAACTGTGTTATTGTTGCTAGATGCCATCGAGTCTGGTATGACTCATAGAGACCCTATGTACAACAGGAGGAAATGCTCTCCAACACTGTGCCATGTCAGGCACTATTGTCAGTGCTTCTCTGTTATTCATAGGGATTTCAATGGTGGATTATTTCAGGAGTGGGCTGCCAGGACCTTCTTCCTAGCCTGCAGCATCTGGTATTCTCAGGTGGTCACCCACGTAAAGACTAACCAGGCAGACCCTGTTTAGCTTCCATGATCAGGAGGGATTGGATGGGAGGGTGGGATGACTGCAGACTTGCAATACTGTAGAGGAGAAGAAAAGTCAAAAAGGGCTGAAGAGGTTGTGAATGTCCTATAAAGACAATGAGAATTAAACAATCTAAGCAAAAATACTTGGTGTTTGGGTGATGGTGGAGAACCAGAAGATTGAACTGAATGATGGGCCAAGAATAAGAAACTCACCTGGTAGTGGTCACATGTTGTGGTCGGTATGGAAGGGTCATTTAATTGTTAATAGCACCCCCTCACTTCCAAACATGTCTCAGTTTAGATGATAAATTAGGTAGTCACTGACGGTTGAGGGACTTTTCTATAATCCTTTCCAATGAACATTTCATTAATATTTCAAGTAGATCTCTAACTTCAAAAATGCCTATCTTTTCTTGTTTATGTTTTGTTGTTGTTGTTAGGTGCCTTTGAGTCTGTATCCGACTCATAGCGACCCTCATAGGGTTTTCAATGGCTGACTGTTTCGGGATTGCCTTGGGAGTGTATTGCCAGGTCTTTCTCCCATTTTTGTGGTGCTGGGAATTGAACTCGGGACCCCAGAGAGTGCAGCGCAGTGCTCTACCAACTGGGCTAAATCCCAGCCCGTTTATGTTTTAGGCATTTTAAAAGTTATTGCATAGTGTGGTATTTCTAATGTAACTTTCCTAGTGAAAGCAGGATATGCAGTACCTACTACTTGACTTTTGGCACACATGACTCTATTTCATGCATTATATACAACCCTATTTCCTTTGGAGGATGATAGAGTAGAGGAAGCTGGTTTCTGTGATTCTGATTTCACTTTGTTTTCCCTATGGGTTTGTTATATTACATGATAGCAGACAGCTTTATTTCCATTACTTCAAGGTCTTAAGTCCAAACGAGCTTGGAAAAAAAGGTGTTCGTCATAAAAATGACCTCCAAAGCATTTCCTGTTTTGGATAAGATATTTCTATGTTCCACATAAAACCTGCTAAGTATAACTTATAGCTGTGTTATGACTGTTAAAACATTATTAGTGGAAGTTAATGGTACAGAGTTGATACCTTCTGTGGTGAGTTTAAATTTCTTATAATCACATCATTTTAACACTTGTGAGAGATCTGCAAATTTAATTTCTATCTTGGATTCAAGGGTATAGTAAATGGGCAATCATATCAAAGAAAATAGGCAATTTGAGAGTTATGTCATTCAAACTTCAACATAATGTATTCTAGTTCAAGCCTTATGATTTACAGAAAGATACAATAATAGATACGCGTGCTGGAAGGGAAAAAACCTTCATATCTTAGAAAATATTGACTTTGTCATACTCTTATCTCATAACTCCCCCCCCAATTCTCTAACTTTAAAACTTTATCTATTTGCTATAGACCAATATTCCTACCCAGTTTAAAATCTCAGAATAGCACAAATGAAACCTAATTATTTTCCAAAACTAGCTAAATAAAACTGATTTATTAATGTTATTTTGTCTGAGTCTTTGTCTCTGCCTCCTCCCTCATCTGGTAAATGTGGCGGTGGATCTCATGCATCCTGGCTACTCCAGGTGATATTTGGCACTCATATCATCAATATTTCTATTCCCAGTTAGAACCCTGAGAGATCAGCCTGACTTTGACCTTCTGTGTTCTAAACTCAGATAAAATTTTAGTATGACAACAAAGAAAAGAGAGGAGAATGGGCAGCTTTGGATGGCCCACATCACTTGGTTTATAACTTGAAGGTGGGTTTTTTTAGTCATTATGCCAGATGAACTCTTCTATTGGCCCTTCTGAAATTGATGCTTCGTGAATTTGGAGGTAGAAATGAAGGTAGATATTTCAGATCCATAATCCATATCTGAACTATCCAATGTAGCCACAAAAATATGTATTTATTCAATTTAATGAATTTAAAATTACTCTTCTTAATTATATTACAGGCATTCAAATACTCATGCATTTTTGTTTAAATTAAAATTAAATACAATGAAAAATCAATTTCTTTAGTTGTACTTGCTACATTTTAAATGTTCAATAGCAATATGAAGTTAGTGGCTACCATATTGGGCAAAGAAAAATAAAAAATTTCATTATTGTAGAATACTGTGTGGATATCACTGAACTTTATGGTCTCAAAATGTATAAAGCTAACATTATATCAAATGTGACTTTAATATGGTTATTTGAAAAAGGAATAATATAAAGGGGCATAGCCAAGATAAGCAATTTTGGAAAAGGAAACTCAGGGGAAAAAGAAAAGTAGAACTATATGGTAAAAAGAGAAAGTTTTATTGCTACCATCAAAATTCATACCAGGAAGCCTAAATTTAAAAAGTTATATTGTGTCAAGTCAATTCAAGAAAAATTTTAAATTTAAAACGTTGATACTCAATGACTTAAAGGAAGCATTTATTTATGTAATTATATTAAAGAGAAATGGGGTTGCATTCATCATCAAAAAAGACATCTCAAGATCTGTCCTGAAGTAGAATGCTATCAGTGATAGAATAATAACCACACGCCTACAAGGAAGGTCAGTTAATATGACAATTATTCAAATTTACAAACCTACCACTAAGACCACAGATGAAGACAGGGAAGATCTTTACCAGCTTCTGCAATCTAAAATAGACCAAACATGCAATCAGGATGTACTGATAATTACTGGTGACTGGAATACAAACATTGGAAACAAAGAAGAGGTCTCAATAGTTGTAAAGTATGGCCTTAATGACATAAACAATGTTGGAGATCACATGATAGAATTTTTTAGATTAATAACCCTTTCATTGCAAATACATTTTTTCACCAACATAAATGGAAGCAGTACCCATGGAAGTCACCAGATGGAACATACAGGAACCAAATTGATGAGGGAAAAGCTCAATGTCAAAAGTAAGAACAAGACCAGGTACTAATTGTGGATCAGACCATCAGCTGCTCATATGCAGGTTCAAACTGAACCTGAAGAAAATTAGGACACGTATACAAGAGCCAAGATATGACCTTGAGTATATCCCACCTGAGTTCAGAGATCATCTCAAAAACAAGTTTGATGCATTAGACACTAATGACTGAAGACCAGAGGAGTTGTGGCATGATATTAAGACATGATTCATGAGGAAAGGTTATTAAAATCATGAGAAAAAGAAAAGACCAAATTACTTGTCAAAAGAGACTCCAGAAGTTACCATTGATCATTGAGCAGCTAAAGGAAAAGGAAGACATGACAAAGTGAAAGAACTAAATAGAAGATTTCAAAAAGAAAACTGAAAAGAAAAAATCAAATATCATAATGATATGTGCAAAGATATGGAGAAAGAAAACCAAAAGTGAAGAATACACTCTGGTTTTCTCAAGCTTAAGGAATTGAAGAAAAAATGCAAGCCTTGATTGGCAATACTGAACAATTATACAGGGAAATTACTAAATGACTCAGGAATATCAATTGAGATATTTCAACAAATAGATGTAGCACTGGAGGTCCTGACTTGTTTATGTCAGGAGATTTGGAAAATAACTACTGGGCCAAATGACTGAAAAAGATCCATATTTGTGCCTATTCACAAGAAAAGGGATCCAACCAAATGTGGAAATATTTGAACAATATCATTAATATCACATGCAAGTAAAATATTTCTAAAGATCACTAAAAAACTACTGCAGCAGCATATAGACAGGGAACTGGTTAGAAAATCAAGTCAAATTCAGAAGAAGATGTGTAACGAGGGACATCATTGCTGATGCCAGATGGATATTAGTTGAAAGCAGAGAATACAAAAGAGATGTGTTATCTATGTTTTACTGACTATGCAACAAGGCATTTGACTGTGTGGATCACAACAAATTATGGATAACATTGCAAAGAATGGAAATACCAGAGCACTTAATTGTACTTATGAGAAATCTTTACATGAATCAGGAAACAGTTGTTCAAACAGAACAAAAAAACATTGCCTGGTTTAAAGTCAAGAAAGATTTGCATCAAGGAGGTATCCTTTCACCATACCTCTTCAATCCATAGATTGAGTGACTTATAAACAACAGATTTTTATTCCCTATGTTGCTGAAGGTCAGAAAGAATAAGATCAAGCCCCTGACAAACTCAATATCCAATGAAATTTCTCCTCCTGATTAAGACATAGCCATATTTTGCTGAGACCTTACACAGTAGGAGGGCCAGTGTGTACTCTAGCGTCTCTTTTATAAGGACATTAATCCCATTCATGAATGTGGAGTCCTCATGGCTTAATCATACACCATAGACCCAACTTCTTAATACCATTATGTTTTGGTTAGAATTTCAACATTTGAATTTTGGAAAAATGTAAATATTTATCTATAACATTCTGTATACCTGTGTCCCCCATTCATGTCCTCACATGCAAAATAGATATGTATCCTATGGTGTTCTATTATTGTATCTCAAATTGATTAAGACAAAAATTAGTACTGAAAAGCAGGGCTATTGCTTTAAGAAACAGCTAAAAATTTAGAAGCAGCTTTGGAATTGAGTAATAAGTAGAGGCTAAAAGATTGATCGTTATATGCTAGAAAAATCCTACATTTCTCTGAATAGACTTCTTAAGGTCATTCTAGTGATGGCTCAGAAATAGAAGAGGCTAACTGTAGAGAAATACTCAATCTTCTTAGAGAATGCCTAAATAAACATAAGCAGAATGTCAGTAAAAAATATGAATAGAAGGACCTGGCAATCCACTCCCAAGGCAATCCCGAAACAGCCAGCCATTGAAAACCCTATGAGGGTCGCTATTAGTTGGATACTGACTTGACGGCACCTAACAACAACAACAAAGCCCATGCTCATGAGGACTCAAATGGAAAAGAGGAACATGTTATTCAAAACTGGAGGATTGAGGATCCTTATTATAAAGTTGCAGAGAAGTTGGCTGAATTATGTTCATATTCTAGTGTTTTATGGAAAGTTGAACTTGTGAGTCATGTAAGTTGGTATTTAGCTATAGTGATTTCTAAGCAAAGTATTGAATTTGCAGTGTGGTTTCTCCTGACTGCTTATAATAAAATGTGAGATGAAAAAAATAACTTAAAGATGGAACTGTTAAACACAAAGGAAATGGAACCTAAAGGTTTGGAAAGTTGTCAGTCTGTCCATATTGCAAAACAAATGAGAAATCATGTTCAAAGATACTAGGAATATGGCCAAGTGACATTTTCATAAAGGAGATTAATTGACCTGTGGGCCTAGTCAGTCACTTGAAGAGAAGCCAAATGCTATTCTTTAAAAGAAAAGAAGAATGACTAAGATGAATCAGATATCTAACATTAGAATTACTTCCTTAGTTTCTCCATTTTGAAATGGAAATGTCTGTCCAGAGCCTTTCCTTCCATTACCTTTTGGAAGAACATAATTTGTTTGGTTTCACAGATTCACAACTGAAGAGGAACTTGCCTCAAGGTGAATCATATCTTGAGTCCTGCCCATATCTGATTTAAATGGTACTTAGATGAGACTTTAGATGTTTGAACATAGACCTGATGGTGGAACAGATTAAGACTTATGGAGTTAATGGAATATAATAAAGTATTTTTCAATGTAAGAAGAAAATTAAATGAAGTAGGGGTAGAATGCTACAGGCTGAATTTTGTATTCATATTCAAATGCTGAAATCATTCATATGCTCAAATTCATATGCTGAAATCATAACCCTCATTGTAGTAATCTTTGGAGGTGGAGCCTTTGGCAGGTGATTAGGATTGAATAAGATTAATGTCCTGCTAAAATTGATTCTAAGGTGTTCCCTTGGTATTTCCACTATTTGAGGCTTCAGTAAGTTGTATATCTATGAACCAGGAATTGGGTCTTCCGGGTACATTAGATCTGCTAACACCTTGATCTTGGACTTTTTTTGGCCTCCAGAATGATGAGAAATAAATTTCTTTTATTCATGAACCATGCAGTCTGTAATTCTGTCAGAGCATCTCAAAGAACCAAGTTATGCACAAAACTTCCAAACAAGTCAAAAGTGTGTTTGTGTGTGTGTGTGTGCGTGTGTGTTTAACATTCCTAATCTCATTTCTCATTTTATGGGCGACTTCTTGCTGTTTATCTTTTCTCAGGTCATTTTCTGTACAATAGTACTTCTAATGACACCTACTTAGAGGAACTTTGTGAGAATAAGTACTAAGGCAAATGAGACAAATTTTACTCAGATATTTCTATTATAATGAAAATTTCCATGGTTTATTTTAGGAAACAATATGAATGCAATGCACAAACAGAAAGTTCATATTTATTGAAATAATCCAAAGTTCAAAATCTGTAAATTGACATGAAATCACAATGTTTCTTCATATTCTGTAATGATCTATTCACTTTAAATATCATATGGTTAGAAGGTAACTAAAAACTCAAAACTTTCCTAAAGTTAAGACAGGAATACTAAACTTTATTGAATCAAGCCTTTGTGATTTTTTAACTTAGTGATTTATGTTTTACAAATATTTATTAATCTCCAAACTGGACGGCACCTAACAACAACAACAACATTATCTTTGTGGGGGCTGAGATTTAGCTCAGTTGGTAGAGTGCTGCTCTGCAGTCTCTGAGGTCCTGGGTTCAATTCCCAGCACCACATAAATGGGAGAAGGATGTGGCAATCCACTCCCGTGGCAATCCTGAAATAATCAGCCATTGAAAACCCTATGAGAGTCGCTATGAGTAGGACATGACTCAAGGGTACCTAAAAACAACAACAAGATCTTGGCACCATGCAAAGTTCTGGGAGCAGAATAGTGAATGAGAGAGGAAAATTCTCTGCCCTCCTGCACCTAGAAGCAATGTTCTACAGATGGAAATAGGCCATAAGCATAGAAGTATTTCACTTTCAATAGTACTAAGTGTGATAAAGATAAATGATTAATACAACCAAAAATAAGTGGAGTAATATAGATAGTAGTATATAGAGTAGTCAAAGAAATTTTCTTCTTCATTAAGATTTTAAGATAGAAGAAATCAGTGTTAAGAAATCTCAGGAAATAATTGTACATGTGCTGATAGGAAGTGTCTATTCACCTATTCGCAGCATTATCCAAATACCATTATGGTTAAACTATGAAAAGAAGCTAGAAAAGAAAAATAGGTCACATCTGAAGATAAGAGCATAGTGGTTTTTATTTCATTTGTTCAACAACTATTTATCGAGTGCTTATAATGTTCCATTCCTGCCGCCATAGCTCTGTGACATCTGATCCCATCAGATCCCAGAAGCTAAGCAGAATCAGACCTGGTTACTACTTGGGTATGGGACCGCCTGGGAATATTAGACACTGTTGGCTTGGGAGAAGAACCTGGCAACCCACTCCCCCCAAAAAACAATCCACCATTGAAAACCCTATGAATAGCAGAGAAGCACTGACAAGAGGGTTTCGACTGTTGTACGTAGGGTCGCTACGAGTCGGATACCAACTCGAAGGCACCTAACAACAACAGTAACATAATGTTCCATATTGTAGGAGAGAGCTAGAAGCACAATACTGCAGAAAATAGCCTTCTCTGTTACCCCTAAGAGCAGTCTTGAAGGATTACTGACCCTCAGGAATGGGGAGTGTGGTTTTCTGATAGGTATCTTCTTTGGAAAAAACCAGTCTGATTTTAATGCCAAACAAACATAAATATAGCAAAAGTGCAATAAAGGAAGTCTTAAAATTACATGACTCTCAAAAACCTTCCTCCTTTGTCATAAATTTCAGTTTCATCACCAGTTCCAACAATCTCTATGATTGGTCGTGCCATGTTTATACCTAGAAGATATAAAATAAGAAGTTTTCTCTTTAATTAGATGTTTGCAAAAGTTATGAATGGTCAGTAAAAAAAGGAGGTGGGGCCCAAACTTGATTTTGTTTTGTTCATTCCTCCACCTGTTCTTTAAAGGCTACAATTTGATCCCCACTAATTGTATCCTGCGTGCAGTTGGCAGGCTTATCTGCAAGATTTCTCTGTTGTGGTCTAGGTCAGCTTCATTCCATGGAAGAAGGAAAGAATCGGCTTCATTGAATCAAAGTCCTAAAAAAATCACTGAGGACATTGTCCTATAATCTTGAAGTTTGTTTTGTAAACAAGTCCTCTTTAATCATGGCTTCCAAGCTAGTCTGTGTCAAGTCAAAGTATTTCTCCACTAGCCCTAACTCATATTTTGGTGCATCCTCAAGGTCTGAGTCTGGCAGACACACTCATAGTTAAAACTCACCACTGGCTAGTCTTTTTAAAAACCCCAGGAATCTACAGTAAGTTCCATCAACATTTACCAAGAACTTCTCTCTAGAAGAATTAATCTGAACAGCCCATTCATTTCAAGTTTTACCTAGAAAAATGAACTGGAGGTTGTACCCTATACTTTTAAGAGAGATGCAAAATGAAGAACAAGTGATATTTCTCCCCAAGGAATCTGTACCTTCTCCTAACTAGTGGAAGAGCCAAAAATATCAAAGTCTGAGGGCGAGATGTCTTAGTACTGTTGGCAAAATGAAATGTTCCATTCTCAGAGGCTGCAGCCCCATGCAATTCAATGTCTACTGTACTGAGCATGGATTGTTGTTGTTGTTAGGTGCCGTCAAGTCGGTATCCGACTCATAGCGACCCTCTGTACAACAGGGGAAACACTATTGTCAGTGCTTCTCTGTTGTTCATAGGGTTTTCAATGGCAGATTGATTTTTGGGAGGGGGTTGCCAGGTCCTTCTCCCAAGCCTACAGCTTCTGGTGTTCCTAGGCGGTCTCCCATCCAGGTACTAACCAGGCCCAACCCTGCTTAGCTTCCGAGATCTGACGGGATCAGATGCCACAGGGCTATAGCTGCAGGCGAGCATGGATAGTCTTTTAAAATAACAGACTGCATGACAAAAAAATGCTCTCAATGAAAGGAGCAATATATTCTGAAATATAGTACTATCTATATGAGGTACTGTTTAAACTCTTTACGTGTGCTGATAATTTTAATCCACACAATTTTGCTACTTTCATTATACTCTTTATTTTCTTAAAGGGTAAATTGAAGCAGAGAGGTGAAGTTACCACACAACATTGCACAGTTGGAGGGTAGTTGTTGTTGTTGTTGTTAGGTGCTGTCAAGTTGGTATCTGACTCAGCAACCGTCATAGGGTTTTCAATGGCTGACTATTTAGGGATTGCCTTGGGAGTGGATTGCCAGGCCCTTCTCCCATTTTTGCAATGCTGGGAACTGAACTCGGGTCCTCAGAGACTGCAGCATAGCACTCTACCAACTGGGCTAAATCCCAGCCCAGGAGGGTAGTAGAAAGGGTTTAATCCTACTCCTTGAGCACTGTCTTAACATCTAAGCAATGTCACCTTTCATAGAGGAGTGTTTTTAAAAAGCATGCTATCCATGAATAGGCATCACTTACATAAACAGACATTCATTTATTATAACCATGTCATTCACTCAGTCAGTATTAAACTGAGTGCCCACTGTTGCTCTAGATGCTTCCACTATATATGTCCTCTGACTAAAAAGAACAAGCAAAAACTAGGACAAAGATCTATTCAAGTAAAAGCATTGATGGCAACTGTCTTCATGGATGTGGCTGAGGGGGCATGGGTATCACAATGTAAATTATAAAAGTACCTTTTGAATCAGCGAAAAGCCAGGACTTTGTTTTCCAGAGTGGTTATCTCTTGAGCATTTCGCAAGGTATATATGAGCCAAACATGCATTGCTGAAAGAAAATAAACGAAACCAAAACAAAGCCAATGCAGTCCTAGAACTCAGAGGATGGAAGGCTTCAGTAAACAAAGTTTATACCCATATGAGATAGAATATGGGAGCTGGGGACCCTGGGACCTACCTGCTTTGTAAAGGCAGGAACACACTGACATTCCAAGGAGGGGAAAGCAGAGAATGAACCAAGAATATTAGTTTTCTGTGGCCATTCTAACAAATTGTCATAAACTGGGTGGCTTAAAACAGCAGGTATTTATTCTCTTACAGTTCTAGAAGATTGACAGGGATGAACTCTCTTTGAAGGCCCAAGGGGAAATCCCTTCTTTGTCTCTGGGGACTATAGGGAGTCTTTGACCTGTGAGATGTCTCTTTCATCTCTGCCTCTGTGGTCATATCACTGCCTTCATGTCTGTGTCCTTTTCTATGTGCTGCAAAACTCCCTCTGCTTTTCTGTTATGAAGACACTTGTAATTTTATGACCAGTCAGATAATCCTGGATGATGTCCTCATTTAATATCCTTAGCTTGATTACAGCTCGAAAGATCCCCCTCTCCAAATAAGATAACATTCACAGGTTCTGGGAATTAGAATGCACAGCTACATTTTGGGGCCTGCAGTCATACCACTGTGGCTTCTGATCCCATCAGATCTCGGAAGCTAAGCAGGGTCATGCCTGGTTAGTACTTGGATGGGAGACCACCTGGGAACACTGGTGCTGTAGGCTTGGAAGAAGGACCTGGAAACCCACTCCCAAAAAACAATCAGCCATTGAAAACCCTATGAAATGCAGTGAAGCACTGACAGTAGTGTTAATCCTGTTGTACATAGGGTTGCTATCAGTCAGACACTGACTCACCAGCACCTAACAACAACAACCTTTTGGGATTATCATTCAGCCTACTGTACCAAGTAATGGGAAAATCAAACAAAGGGAATCTTCTCAGGGGAAACTCTCCTTGTGAAGCAGCTGTTGTTACAATGTCTCTTCCACCCTAACCACATGCCCAGGCCAAGTGCCCAGTGTAAAGTTGTGTGTGTTGCATTTGCAGCACCAGCGTGAGTGCCCCTCATTCACCTGGGTCAGTAAATCCAAAATTGCCATACTCTGTGAGCCTATGGTTCTATCAACCTTTTCTCCTCAGTCCTATAATAATTAAATGTTAATTTTTGTGAATATGGATCAATAAAATAAGACTGCTACTCTTGAATTGATCATTATGTTGAGAATGTGACACTTGATTCATTCAGAGGAGGTACTGAAAGAAACACAGCCCACAGGATTTTACATTCCTATCTGTTAGTGCTTCTTGTCCTACCAGACTACGAGTGCCTTATCTTTGTCAAGTCTGTGTCATCATGGATCTGGAAGCAGATGGTGTTGTGAATTTTAAAGGTAAGTGTGTCATGTGAATGAATGAATGTTTGCCATTGTGATAGTCCTTCTAGCTGAACATCAGTAGATGACCAGTCTACCTACGAGAACATAACTCAGAATAGACAATTTAACCATCTCCTAGCATCTAAGTTAGATATAATGTTTTAGTATTATTTACCTAATTCCTCACTGCGAGGCAAGTTCCCCAACAGCCATCAATTCCTAGTTATTCTTGTTTGCATATAATTCTGATAATCCCAGTTAAGTAGTTTTCTGAGTAAATTAGAAATAGTAAACTATGGTGGACACATGGAAAGTAATAAAAATTTCAGATATAAGGTTGATAGGAAATATGTGAGGATTTACACATAACATAAATATTTAATAAACTTTTTACAGTTCAGAAGATAGAGTCTAAAAATATATATTTTGATGACCATTGGAAGACAAATGAGTGGCTTTCATCTAAAATAATGTCACAATTATTAATTAGTAATTAATATCATACACACTCATGAGAAATTGTTGTTGTTGTTAGGTGCTGTCAAATGGGTATCTGACTCATAGCGATTCTACATACAACAGATGAAACACTATTGTCATGCTTCTCTGCTATTTATAAGGTTTTCAATGGCTGATTGTTTTTCAGAGTCGGTTACCAGGTTCTTCTCCCAAGCTCACAGCACTTGGTGCTCACAGGTGGTCTCCCATGCAAGTACTAACCAGGCCCGACCCTGCTTAGCCTCTGAGATGTGATGGGGTTGGACGCCACAGTGGTACAGCTACAGGCTGACCATAAATAATAGCTCATTTTTATTGAACTCACCAATGGAAATGGCTTCCTATTTGATTCTGCTAGAACATTTATATCTTATGTGAATCAGATACTGCTATTACTCCAATTATACAGATAAGAGACTCCGTGAAGGTAAATGACTTGCCTCAAATCACACAGCTAAGGAATGGATGAGTTGGGATTCTATCTCAGGGGTCCTGTATAAGACCATCATTAATTTATTTTTTTCATATACTCACAGTGACTGACCATTCTGTCATTATTTCCACTACATGCTACAGGGTCTTCTTTCTCCTATCATGGCAAGAGTTGAGATGTCTCTTCTACCCACTTGAACCCCAAAACATAAGGATACTTCCTTAGATTCTCTTCTTATGGGAAAGGAGACCATGACATTGAAGTGATTTGTGCATCTCCAAGTCACACAGACTTCATCAGCCAGGCAGGGTAGAAGAAGGAAGGCCAGATTACCACACCGGAGGAGTGTGCTCACTCATGTACTGCTGTGTACCCTTTCTACCTTTACTTGCTTGGTCCCAGCATACACACAGATGCTTTCAAAGCAAAGATATCATTAAGACTCCCATGGGATGTAATTCTTGGCTTCCGTTGCTTTTTCTAGAGCGTGATTGACATGAATTTCTGAAAATCACCCCCTGCTTATGCTGTTTGTGCATTGGTTTGCATGTACTCTGTCTACTTTTTGAAATAGATTTGAGGTAGCCAACAAATACTGTTGGAGATGAGGAAGAAAAACAATTTCTAAAGTGAACCACCCTCAACTATTATGCTGTTACAGTCAGAGTATATTAATTTTCATGACATAAAGCAAAGCTTTCCTTATTAATTGCCTACCAAGATGAAAAGGTGGTAGGAAGTATACTGTATTAGGTTGTTATTACTTTGACTAAATAGTTTAATGAATGAATTTCTTACATTCATGCTCTCAGGCTTTTAAAGTTAAGGGCGTATTGAAAAATAATAATGTGGAAAAGTAATTTTGTAATTCTGATTATCTACCTGTGGGTGGTAGAAGTGGACTGTCATAAGATCACACTTACTGAAAGAGGCGGGATTACCCTGGCTTGGACACAGCCCCTGCTGGGGTTGAGTAATCTGCAATTCTAAAACACTCCTAATGCTATTTTCCAGAGAACCCAAAAGGCCTCTTGCTTCTTGAGTATCCTTGAGAGCTTTCAGAAGATTAACATTCTCTGTCACAGTGCAAGATCTTCTTTTTCTCTCTACCCAATTTCCTTCCTTCTTTCCTTCCTTCCTTCCTTCCTTCCTTCCTTCCTTCCTTCCTTCCTTCCTTCCAGAAAGTATAAGTGGCACACACTACTCACCACCTAGCATTCTTACTCTATTTAAGATAGCTTGGCCTTATCTTCATAATTTTCTGAAATAAAAATTATACTCAAGAGGATCTCACATTTGAGGCCAGAGGCAACCTGAACAAATTAGAGAAACCTTGTCTCAAAATCAATCAATCAATCAATCAATAAATAAAATGGTCTGGGGGCACAGCTCAATGGTAGAGCAGTTGCTTGGTATGTGTGAGCCCCTGGATTCAACCCTCCAGTAATGCAAATTAACCAATTAATTAATTAATAAGCAAGAAGTTTTGATTTTTCAACTTAAAGTTATAGTCCACCCATTACAACTGATAAAAGATCAGTATTAGCACCTTATAATTTCTGGAACCTATTTTGCTCAACCTTAAAATGGAAACTAAATTTTCATGTTGTGTTGTTGTTAGGTGCCATAGAGTCCAACTCACAGTGACCCTCATAGGGTTTTCAATGGTTGATTGCTTTGAGATTGCCTTGGGAGTGGATTACCATGTCCTTCTCCCATTTTTGCAGTGCTGGGAATTGAACCTGGGACCTCAGAGGCTGCAGAGCAGCATTCTGCCAATTGAGCTAAATCCCAGCTGGCAAATTTCCATGTAGTGGGTCTGAAACCCAGTATTTACTGAACTGATGTAAGCAGTGATTTTAACTATTTCTTAAGTATATCCTGTAAAAGTAGTGAAATATCTCTTCCCATTGTTAATGATTCAAAGAAAGGAATGTATTTGCATGTAAAGAAAAGTTGTGTAGAACATGTCATTTGAATCTTTCATAGCACCTTTCTGGAGCTATTTCAGCACTTCTTTATTTGTTTTCCAAAAATATAAAATGAGTTTTTGGTGTGTGTTGGTTTCAGTTTTTTTTTACAGTGCCCTACCATGAACAGTTTACCATGATTGATTTTAAGTAGCTATTCTAAGCCTCATATTTTCTCATTAGCATGTCATATGCTAGCACTTTGGGATAAAAGGCACTATATATACTCTAAAAAATATACATATTTTAACTTTGGTATGAATTCTCTCTCTCTCTCTCTCTCTCTCTCTCTCTCTCTTTCTCTGTGTGTGTGTGTGTGTGCACGCGCGTGTGTGTGTGAAGGAATGGGTGAGGCTATACTAGACAGATGCATGTGGCTATAGTCTGAAATTTTTATCCATTAATTAAAAGAATCCTCTTGCATTTTTATAAAATGAAAAAATACATCTGAGTTTGTTGCTTTTTATATCAATTACAAAATTTCCCCTTGAAATCAATTCAAATAAATGAATAAGCTTTAATTAAATGAAGTTGTAAGTGCAATCGACAAAGGGTGTATATAGATTAAAGGCATCCCATTTATAAATGTAGAATTTTATGGTTTGATTATAGAATTCTTTATTTAAACAACTTATTAAGAGTTTGATTGTGCCTTTGTTCATCAAAATAGCTCCATTTTCCCTTCTGCTATTGATGTTTTTGAATCTAGCGTCTTTCATCCTTTCTCTCTCTCTCCTATCCTCTCTCTCTTCTTTCCTTCCTCCCTTCCTCCTTTCTTTCTTTCTTCTTTCTCTCTTTATCTCACTAATTATTTTTTGACACAGGATTTCCCAATGTAGCCTGTTGTTGTTAGATGCTGTCAAGCTGGATCTGACTCTTAGAGACCCTCATAGGGTTTTCAATGGCCAATTGCTTAGGGATTGCTTCGGGAGTGGATCTTCACATCCTTCTCTCGTTTTTGATCCTTCTCCCATTTTTGTTGTGCTGGGGATTGAACCCAGGGCCCCAGAGGGTGCAGAGCAGTGCTCTACCAACTAAGCTAAACCCCAGCCCCATGTTGCCTAGGCCACTTCAGACTTGCAATCCTCCTGCCTCACCCTCCCCAGTGCTGGGATTACAGGCATATACCCTAATGTCCAGCTCTTAGTGCTTTTCTTAAGAATACTATGTGACCAAATATCTAGGCATCCCCTAGTCCAGTCAAGTTGACATATAAAGTTAACCATCACAGATTTGTTTCACTTTCCTGTCTTCTTGCACTATTTAGGACTTCCAGTACAATATTAAATAGGAGTAATGGAAGATGATATCCTTGCTTTGCTCTTGATTTCAAAGGGAAAGTGGCCAACCTCTCAACATTGAATATGATGTCACCGTTAAACATCATATCCTCTATAGGCTTTTTCTAGATATCTTTTGTTAAGTGCCATCAAGTCAGTTCTGACTCATAGCAGCCCTATGTACAAAAGAATACTACCTGAAACCATGCCTTTTTGGTAGAAAGGTAGATGACCTTTTTATGCTTCAGTCCATTGTTACAGCCATTTTGTCCTTTATATTTGAGAAAATTCTTCTTCTGGGTTATTAAAAGGTTTTTTTTGTATTTGTTTATCATGTATGGGAAATAGATTTTGTCAAATTATTTTGTGTATTAACATGATCACATAACATTTTTAGCATATTGTTTTGGTTGATTACATTTATACGCTTTTGCATGCTGAACTGCTTTACATACTTAAAATATACTGTTTATGTGTAGTTTATAATTCTTTGTATTATACATGATATTACCTTTTTGAGGATTTCCACATCTGTGTTTATGAGAGAGATTGACCTGTAGTTTTCTTTCCTGCTAATACCTTTGTTTATGATATTATGGGTTTTTTCAGTCTTTCCTGCATATAAAAGGACATGTGTTTTGATGCTCCTTTTGCAGGGTATATACACAGTTAGAATTGTATATCTTATTGAAGAATTGAGTCCTTTATCATTAAGTAATGTCCTTCTTTATCTCATTTTTTATCAGAAGTCTCCTTTGGAGTTAACCCAACTATTCCACTTTGTTTTCATTAATCACAATATATATTTCTCCATCTCTTTCCTTTTAAACTTTCAAGATTTTTATAATTAAAGTGGATTTCTTATGCACACCATAGAGTTATATCTTGTCAATCGATTTTTCAGAACAATTCTACTCTTTTAAAACAACTTAGCAATATTTAAACTAGTGGAATTTTTAACCTTCTAAAACACGACCCAAATGAAAAATAGTTGTAGCCAAAAATAAGGTAAGAATTACTTTGGTTATTAGCATCCATTTGGAAGTGCTGAAAGACCTCTTTGATCTTTCAAAATTCACATTTACTTTGATGTTCACTGTAATTCCTCTCATGGTACTTTATTTTTTTGTAATTAGTTTTTAATATGCTTCCAAGGATATTTAGGGTGAAATCAGAATTATAATTGCTTCTAGCTCACATCAAATTAAAGGAATTTATTGAAATAATTTCCTTTGAGGTTAGATTAGAAAAGTAGCTAGAATTGTAGTTCATAATTTTATTAATTAGCTGCTATCATAGATAGATGATCAGATGTGTTTAAAGCTGATCAGATATTAGTATAATTAGTACTAGCAACAGGTTTGTAATCAAATAGGCAAAGTTCCAAATTCTGTCTATGCCACACATCAGCTATATTAGTATGGGCACATTAATTAAACTCTCTGGATGGAAAATGTCCACAAATATAAGGTCAAAACACAAACTATGATCTCAGAAGAATATACCTCCTTGACCATGATCTGTCATTTAATAGCTATTTACATGAGTTACTAAGTTACATAACTTTCCCAAGTCTCTTTTCTCATCTGTTAAATGGGATATCACAAATTAGTAACAGTGGTTTTCTGAAAATTAACTGTGTTATATTATAATTATAAGTAGAATATAAATTAGAACTTATCTAACATTTGCCAACAAAATATAGCCCCTAAATAAATGACAAAACTGCTTTAATTCTTGAATAAGAAGTCAAGATTAAAATGATTTTTCAATATTTTTCTTAGCCTTTTTATGATTTTTCTGTTTTCATATTTTAAATTTTAAATAGTAACAATACTGAAAAGATTATCTGGTTTTTAGGTCTACAAAAGAAAAAAGTCAGTAATTATTAGTTTGTAGGTAAATATAGCATAGTTCACTTTGCATTTTTTCACCTCTTGAAAAGAAAATAGGCTGTTTATGGTGCATGTAACAACGATTCATATAACATGTAAAGGGTGAAGTATACTGTTGTAAGGCATTATATCATATAGTAAGTATAATTATTAATTATAGACTATGATAAGTTAAGGATGTGTATTATAAACCTAGAGCAACTGCAGAAAACAAAGCAAACAAATAAAAGCAAAGCGGTACTGCTGATAAAGATGTTGTTGCTATTATTAGGTGCCGTCAAGTCCTGTCCGACTCATAGCAACCCTGTTAGGGTTTTCAATGACTGACTATTTCAGGATTGCCTCAGGAGTGGACTGCCACATCCTTATCCTAGTTTTGAGGTACGAGGAATCGAACCTGGGACCTGAGAAACCACAGAGCGATGCTCTACCAACTGAGCTAAATCCCAGCCATGATAAAGATGCGGCAGAGATAAATTCCCAAATACTTGATTCATGCAAAAGAATAAAGGGACAGAGGAAAATATAGGAAAAAGTGTTTACTGGGCACAGTGGTATATGATTATAATCCCAGTGACTAGAGAGTCTTAGGCAGAAGAATCATGAGTTCGAGGCCAGAGGCAGCCCTCACAACTTAGTGAGAACTTGTCTCAAAATAAAAAATAAAGACAAGGGGCGGGGGTGCAGTTCAGTGGTAGAGCACATACCTAGCATGCTCAAAGCCCTGGGTTTAATCCCCAACAATTCAAAAATAGGAAATATAGAAACCATAATGGTAATTATAATAAGTGTAAATTGTCTAAGCACTCCAATAAAAATCACAGAGGTTATTCATGTGGGATAAAGTAGTAAGATCTGATTTTATATTCTGCAAAAGAAATCAGACACAAAATATATAGTCTATCTTTCCACTTATATGAAGTTATAGAAATGGTTTAATTTTAGTGAGAGAAAACTTATCAGTGTTTTCTAGGGACTAGGTATGAGTGGGTTGGTTTTAATTGACTATGAGGGATCTTCTTGTGGTGATATGAATAATTGTGGGAATGATTACAAAACATTTGCTCAGACTCATCAACGTGAGTACTTAAAATGAACAAAATTTTATTATATATATTTTGTTTCTTTTGCATTGCTAGAGTTCAAACCCAGGCCTTCTGCTTGTTAAGCAAATGCTCTACCACTGATCTATATCCCTAGCCCCATACTGTATAAAATATATAAGTAATTCAATTATGTTTATGTTCATCCATGTCTAAAAATTAGAAGTAGTCTCAGAGGGTCTTACGTATTTGTCAGATTTGTTCAGTTTTCTAATTCTTAAATTAGTCATGGATTTTTACAAAGAAGAGCATTATCAAAGTATTCATCTTAGGTAGGTGTTCAATAATTATTCAATAAATTATTCTTAAGAAGCTCTATGTCTCTAAGGAGCCAGATATACAATGAAGAGCCAATCACTGTTACCACAATGTATGTTGTTGTTGTTAGGTGCCACTGAGTTGGTGTCTGACTCATAGTTACCCTATGTTCAGTAGGCAAAACACTATTGTCATGCTTCTCTGCTATTCAAAGGGTTTTCAATGGTTGATTGTTTGTTTTTGGGGGGGCGTGGCTTGCTGGGTCCTTCACCCAAGCCTATAGTACCTGGTGTTCCTAGACAGTCCCCTAATCCAAGTACTAACTAGGCTTAACTCTGCTAATCTTCCAAGATCTGATGGGATCAGACCCAAAGTGATATGGCTACAGACTAGCACAATGTATATTTTAAACTAACATGCCTCAAACATTTGGTGAATAGGCATCAAACTTCATTTTTTTTTTCAAAATCATACCCTCTTCTACCTGTTGTTGTTGTTGTTGTTGTTAGGTGCCGTCAAGTCGGTATCTGACTCATAGCGACCCTCTGTACAACAGGGGAAACACTATTGTCAGTGCTTCTCTGCCGTTCATAGGGTTTTCAATGGCAGATTGATTTTTGGGAGGGGGTTGCCAGGTCCTTCTCCCAAGCCTACAGCTTCTGGTGTTCCCAGGTGATCTCCCATCCAGCTACTAACCAGGCCCGACCCTGCTTAGCTTCTGAGATCTGACGGGATTGGATGCCACAGGGCTACCGCTGCAGGCCTCTTCTACCTAGCTGACAAAATAAAACCAATGGCAGTTCTATTCCAAAACTGGCTAAGGTGTTATTTGATACTATTGCATATTTGAACAGTCTAACTGGAAGAAGCCTGCAGCTGTAGCCCTGTGGCATTTGATCCCGTCAGATCTCAGAAGCTAAGCAGGGTCGGGCCTGGTTAGTAGCTGGATGGGAGACCGCCTGGGAACACCAGAAGCTGTAGGCTTGGGAGAAGGACCTGGCAACCCCCTCCCAAAAATCAATCTGCCATTGAAAACCCTATGAACGGCAGAGAAGCACCGACAATAGTGTTTCCCTTGTTGTACGGATGGTCACTATGAGTCGGATACTGACTCGACGGTACCTAACAACAACAACAACTGGAAGAAGCTTCTTTGTATTATACAAGGCCATAAACTTACTTTTCAATAGTTGTTTGGTGCTGCCTATGGTACTAGAGTAATTTCCCAGGGATCTCTCATAATTACTAGATTCTACTCAGACACTAGTAGGTTAGTATGAATTTATGGTTGGCTAATAGTGTATGTTAGCATTATTACATAAGTGGCATATAATTTTTTGAAAAAAAATCAGATGAATCTTATACAAACATAAAGAATGATTTGTGCTAACCTCTGAGCAGGCAATGACAGAGGATTTTAAGAACTTAACTGAAGGCTTATAAATGTGCATTGATGATAAAATTCAGAACCTGCCAGCAAATGAACTTTACTTATAGGTGGAGCTCTTCAATGACATATCTCTTAACTATTTGTTGTTTATCATGCAATTATTAATGATGGGAATCTTGAATTTAATCCACGAAGTAATCAGAAACAGAAAATGCAGGCCAATGTAGCAAGTGACTAGGTTCTCTCTGGTAATTTAAGGTCCTGGAATTCACTTAAAGTAAAATAAATTGTTAGAAGTGCCCCCTTGGGTGTCCATTAGAGCTTTATGGCAGATTTAAGGACTTGGGACTGCCTTGCTGCAGACCCAAGAGGGATGAGTGTCTCTTTGATCAATTATTATGCTTCCATTAAAATATTTTTACTTCACTGTGGGGGCATCTTGATCACCCTGCATCTTGCTACAGCTGTCAGATCATCTAAGTCTTTTGCTTTTAAAGGTTATCGCTTCTCTGCTAATGCATCCCATGTTTAAGAAGTTCCACATGCAGCAGATACAAATCTTTCCGGCTAGACTGAGAACTGAGTACTCCTTGCAGTGAAAGATGTTCATCATAAAATCGCCTGGTGAAATTCATGGGCCATCCTCTTAACAGTTTGGCTGATAGAGTAACATACATAGTAGCTTTGATGGCTCAACTATGTTGATAGTTTTCTATAATAATAGCAGTGTTTGATAGATGCTGTATTCCTATATTGTGATTCAGTTGTGTTTCTTTGTATTTCTATGTTGATGTGAAGGATCTTCTTGGAGTATGGCTAGTTACTACCACAACCATCACTCTCCCCAAATATTAATACATACAAGTGAGTAGCAAATCTGTTTTTCCAGTATTTATTAAAAATTCACTTCATATAATGAATGCTCACTCAACTACCTTAAAGGGAAGTCATGAAATGTAATTAGAAATCTGTAAAGATTTTGATCTTGTTAATCTGCAATATGCATAGGCATGCTATGTTGTTGTTGTTCTTGTTAGATGCCATGGAGTCATGTCTGACCTTTATAGGGTTTTCAATGGCTGATTGTTTCACAGTTGTGTTGGGAGTGGAATGCCATGTCCTTCTCCCAAGGAGTGCTGTAGTAATTGTTAAATGAAAGCCTTTCTTGTTGCTACTTGGTAAATTCACTTTTACTTCTAATTGTTATTTATTTGTTTATTTAGTATTTGTAATAGCACTTTCAAATAAGAAGTATATAGTTCAATTTTTGAACAACTACATTCTCATCAATTTATATTTATTTGAAGATTTTGAATAGTAAGTGTATTAATGTTCAATTTCTGAAACAATTTGGAATCTCATTGACTTACATTTATTTATATAGAACCCAAGTTAGTGGAATGTATTCTTAACAGATAAAGACAGACAAAAGGCTGGGCATATAGCTCAGTGGTAGAGAACTTGCCTAGCGTGCATGAGGCCTTAGGTTTGATTTTCAACATGGCAACAACAAAAAGTCAGGCTAACATCTAGTCTTACAAGTTAGCAACATGTAAACATCAATATCTTTACAGGATAATTCTTGCATTTAATTTTGTATTTGTATGTGCTTTTAAGTTACTAATATAAAATATTTATACCAATATATTTATGTAAAATAACTTGATTTTCATTTTCTAAAATTTGGTTAATTTTATTTTTTGCCATATTTTCCTTTTTTTCTTCTCTTGCATGTTCTCTGGCTTGTTCATTTAGAAAAATATTGCCCTTGTATTGGTTTCCTGGGACAAGGTGCTTAAAATTAGAGAAAGTTACTATTTCACTGTTCTAGAGTCAAGAAACCCGAAATCCAGGGTTGTTCCACACTTCTCCCATAATGTCTCATGATTGGTGGGAATCCCGAGTGTTCCTTGACCCACAGACACATCATTCTAATCTCTGCCTCTGTCTTCACATAACTTTTCCCCACAATGTGTGTCTCTTATCCTTTTTTTTGTAAGGACACCAATAATACTGGATTAGGTCCCATCTTAGTTTGGTGTGTCCTCATCCTAACTTCATTGCATTTTCAAAGACATCATTTCCAAATAAGGCTCCCTTTCTAACTACCATGGATTAGGACCTCAACATATATTTCAGTGGGACATGGTTCAACAATGAAAAGATGTTTATAGGACACACGTGTGTACATGCATACACTGAATCTTCCTTCTCACAAACCAAAACCTCATAGAAATTTCTCAAAGGCAATCACTACAGCTGTAAGACATTTTTAACATCTGGATAGTATTAGTATTCTGTGTTGTGAGTGCTCAATAATTTATTCACCTATTCATCACAAATGAACATTGATTTCATTTTAGGTTTTTGTCATTACAAATCAAGGTGTAGTGAATGCCTTAACATCTACAGTCTTCCAACTTAGTTCTTTTTATCTGTGTAATATATTCTTAGATGTGGGATTAAAATAAAAATGTTTTAAGACTGCTGAGGTGCTAATGCAATGATAGGGTAGTTGCCTTATATGTCCAAGGCTCAGGGTCCAATCCCAAGAAACACACACACACACACACACACACACACACACACACACACACACACACACACAATTAATTAATTAGTTAATTAATTAAATTAAATTAAATTTAAATTTAAAAACACTTCCTAGGTGTTATTAGATTGTTTTCCAAACTTACAACAATTTCTCTTTCCCCCAACAGTAATTAATACAGCTTTTTCCTTGTATGTTCACCACAATAAGTATTAAAGCTTTTATGTAATGTTTCAATATAATAGATATAACACGATATGGTATTCTTTAAAATATATTTTCTTCATTAGTGGGTTTGGCCATATTTGCATACTTTTTGTTGGTTATTTGTATTTCTTATTATGTTTGCCTTTTCTTTCCCTGTTCATATGAACTTGTTGAGTAGTAAATATATATATATTTAAGCCTTAACAGCATCTGTGATATATATATTCTCCTCCATATATATCATTTGCTAACTGGTTTACCATGCAAATTTTTATAATTTTATATAGTCAGATATGAACCATCTTTCTTTTCATATATTGTAAGTTGACAATTTGGATTGTGAAACTTTTCCTCAAAACAGTTCATCCCTCCACATTTTAAAGCAACTGTTATGGCCACGGGTACTTGTCTTCCAGTTTTTCTGCTCTGCTTCTTTCTCAGAGTACCTTAATGCTTACGTTTTTTTCTGTGCTACACCTTCTCAGACAAGTGTGTGCTTTCCAGCCTTCACTGTAGACTGGTATGTCTGTGTTAGTCAACTCATACATGAGACATGAGTAGAATGAAGTCACACCTTTTAAAAAGTGTATATAGACCTCCATCTCTTTCCCCTCAAAACAGATAGTTTAGTAAGTTATTCTGGACCATTAGGATATTACAGGGTAATATTTGCAGGGTAATTAGATGGAATAAGATCCAGTTCTCTACATCATGGGGCCACCATATAAGCCCCAGACTCATAGAAGTATGATGTCCTGGAAGAGAAATAAACTCTCTTTCTTAAGCCATTGTAATTTGGGGACTCACTTATAGCAGCCACAGCCACATGTTAAATATAGAAACCAATGAATCCCATGTATTCTACATTTAGAAATGGACATCTGGCAAGGGATCTTTGAACAAAATGGAGTTATTTGTTGCTCCATTAATACTAAAATATTGATTTTGCTACACGATTCTGTCTTTTTAAAAATATTTGTCTCATTATTTTTCCAGCATGCTGTATAATAGTTCATTAATATTTCTGTATTTATTCAGGCACACAGTAATTATTTTTCCAAAGCATTGCTAACAGAGAACCAAAGAAGCACAAATAATAACTTTGCAAATATGAATTATAGTCTCAAAATTGAGGTTGACATTTTCGATGGTTAGTGTAAAAGTTTGTGAAGAAGCAGGGACACCTGAGTATTTAATATCTGTTTTCTGTATTCAATATCAGCATGTACTGCATTTAGAAAGGACAGTATCTCCCAACCTGAACTCTCAGCAAATGTATGTTCGCACATTCTAATAGCATTGTTTAATCTAAAAGAGATTTTATTCTCTTATTATTGTTAGGTGTCACCAAGTCATATCTGACTCATAGCCACCCTTATAGGGTTTTCATTGGCTGTTTCGGGATTTCCTCAGGAGTGGATTGCCATGTCCTCCCATTTTTGCAGTGCTGAGAATTGAACCTGGGACCTCAGAGACTGCACAGTGGTGCTCTACCAACTGAGCTAAATCCCAGCCCTTTACCCTCTTAAGTGGTAATTGTTATCAATGCTAATCCTCTTCAATAATGAAATATTTAAGAAAGATTTAATGGATAGATAAAATTGACAGTATTTTAATTTTTCTCTCCATTGATTTGTCCTTCTCTTCTCAACCCTTAAAAGTGGACTTTTTCCAGATTATATATTTAACCACCTTCTCATCTCCTTCACATTTTAGCTAATGGCAATTATTCTTTTTTATTCTTACTAAGATCCAGATGTGAACTTATTTCTTCCCTACTTGTGAGGAACTTCTTTCCCCATTCTTCTTTGCCATTCAGCCTATAAAAGAGGAAAATTCTGGCACACTACCTGAACATTGTCAGAAATATTGGAGAAAAACCTTTCACCCTTACTTATCCCGAGAAAGTAGATTGACTTATTCATGACCACAACCAAGATAAGGGGGGATCACTGTATATTCCTTTCTCTGGAGCTGCCTCACTCTTTCCCGACTAGAAGGGCTGTTAACTCTCTTCTCCTTTGTGATCCATAAGACAAGAGAGAATCTGGCTTTCCAAGGGAGGCAAAGAGGCCATGTTATGATGCTGCCTATCTGTGGATAGCTGTTGACTATACACCAGTAATAAAGGAGTGCACATACAGAGTAATTATTTATCCTTATGAGGTGTTATTTATCCTCAATGAAGTAGGGAATGTAGACTTTAAAAAATAATTACGTTAACATTTACTAAGTGCTAAGGAGCCTGCAGCCATAGCCCTGTGGCATCCAATCCCGTCAGATCTTGGAAGCTAAGCAGGGTCGGGCCTGGTTAGTACCTGGATGGGAGACTGCTTGGGAATACCAGAAGCTGTAGGCTTGGGAGAAGGACCAGGCAACCCACTCCCAAAAATCAATCTGCCGTTGAAAACCCTATGCACAGCAGAAAAGCACTGACAATAGTGTTTCCCCTGTTGTACAGAGGGTTGCTATGAGTCAGATACCGACTCGACGGCACCTAACAACAACAACAAGTGCTTAGGAGGAGAAATTAGAAGGTGTCCCATAATTAGAAACCAGAAACCTGATTTTTTCTGGGTAGGTAAGAGAATAGAATTAGATCAGAAGGGATATATGGCTGAAACTTAAAATGGATAGGACATGAGAGGCCTTCATAGAGGCAGACAGAACAGTTGACTTATGGGTCTATGATATCTTTCCAGAAGGGAAAATTCCAGTACAGTTGGAATAAACAGGGTAAGGATGGTCAAAGGTATAGAAGAGAAACAAACATTAATCATTAACTTTGAAAAGAAGTAAATGAAAAAAGTACATATTTTTAGAAAAGAGAATTCTTTTCTTATATGTCTTTAAAAAGTACAAGAAAATGAGAATGAAAACAGCAATTTTGTAAGTACCAAATCTGAGCTGATAGTATAAAAATAACCAACTTTTAATTTCTACAAACTGACATTTTTAATATTCAAAATTTATTGAGCACAGTATTATATTGGCCTATTAATAATGGCATAAAAGTTTCCCCAAAAGATCATTTAAAAATTTATTTTTTAGTATTTTATTGTTCTTACTTTGTTAATTGTGTTTTGTCTTAGAAATAACCTGTGCTTTACACCATCCAAGATATTGATTCAATCAGCCAATATTCCAGTCTAGTAATTTTGAAACTATCTAAGGAGAAAAATCAGTTTTGTTTGTTTTGCTTTATTTTTTAGAATTCCAAATTTATGGCCAAGTAATACTTTTTAAAAAAATACAGTAAAAGAGGAATTATTTTAAAAAGGAAATTTAAAGAGACATAAATTTTAAGACTCCCTTTTAAAAAAGTATTAGATTCAACATACATAAAACTACTCTGTCAAAATTCTATAAAATCTTCTTAAATGTTTCTGTACTTGCTCTATGTCAGTAACAAACAGAAAACTTTGAATATCATGGTTTTTATGAGACAAAAGATGAAAAAAGAAACAAAATCTCTGTGTAAAATAAAGCAATGGGAACAGAGTATGCTGAGAAAGTTTAGTTTTAAATAAGGCAGGAAGAAAAGTTAACCCTGAGAAGATAACATCTGAGCTGATACATAAAGGACATGAGAAACCCAACTACAAGAATAAGTAGGAAAATATCATTTTTGACCAAAGGAATGGAAAGAAGCAAAGGGCAATTAGCTTAAGTAGGATGGGGAGTGGAAGGAAAGAGAGAAGGAAAGGACACCAAAGTGGGAAAGGAAAACAAACCAGGTCATATCTAGTGGCCTTTGTGAGGACTTTATGTTTTGCTCTGACTACTGAGATGGGACAAGAATGATTGGAGGGCTTTTAGAAGAAGAGGGTCATGATCCAAGCTAAGTTTGGGAGAGAATCCTTCTGGCTGCTATATTTAGAAGACTACAGAGGTCCATAGCAGAAAAAAGGAAATCTCAATAATTGAGGTGTAACAAATTTTGGACCAACAATGCAAGTGTTGAGAAGGCACTGATTTCTAGATTTATTTTGAAGGTAGAACTGAGACTATTTGCTAACAGATTGAATGTACAGCATAAGAGAAGAAAGGTTAACTTCAAGTCATTTGTTTGCCCTAAGCAATTGGAAAGATAGAATGTCTGCTTATTGAAATAGGGAAGACTGGGTTGGTTAAGTTTTAGGTGCATTAAGTTTGAGGTGTCCATTAAACATATAAATGGAGATGCTGAGCAGCCAGTTAGGTCTATAGGGGAAAGAATTAGAAGCAGAAAGAGAAAAATCTTTTAGAGGAATATTTGTTGGACACACTTTGTTGTTAGGTGCCATGGAGTCAAGTCTGACTCATAGCTACCCTATGTACAACAGAACAAAAACACTCCCTGACACTGTGCCATGCTCAGCATCTTACCATGGCTAGTTGAGGTAAGGGAAGACAACATCCATTGAGGAAAACTTGAACAGTAAGAAATAAGAGGTTGGAAGGACTGTCTATCTGGATATTAAAATCACCAAGTCTAATGCTGATGAAAAGTGCCATCAAGTTGGTTCTGACTCATAACAACCTTATGTTTAGCAGAACAAAATACTCCCCTATATTGTTCCATGCCCAAAATCATTTTTATGTTTAAGCCCATTGTGGCAGCAACTGTGCCAATCCATCCAGTTGAGGGTCATCCTTTTTTCACTGACCCACCACTCTCCTAAACATTATATCCTTCTCCAGGGATTGGTCTTTCCTGACTATATGTCCAAAATGTGCAAGACAAAGTCTAGCCATCCTTGTTTCCAAGGAGCATTCTGGTTGCACTTCTTCTAGGACATATCTGCTGTTTACTTTTTCAGTCCATGGTATATTCAATATTTGTCTCCAGTACCATAATTAAAAAGCATCAATTCTTCTCCTGTCTCTCTTATTCACTCTCCAGCTTTCACAACTATGTGATGAGACTGAAAACACCATGGCATGAGTCATGCGCACCTTTGTCTTCAATGTGACATCTTTACTTTTCAAAACTTTGAAGAGATCTTTTGCAATAACTTTTCCCAGTGCAATCTGCCTTTTGGTTTTTTAATTGCTGTTACCATGGGTGTTGATTATAGAACCAAGTAAAGCAAAATCTTGGACAACCTCAATCTTTTCTGCATTATTATGAACTAAAATACTCAAGGAATGAAACACAAGTTGATGAATGATTTCAATAAGTAGGAATGGTAGTTGGTTAAGATTCATGGTATGGATGCAAATTTGGGATCATAAGAGATGAAAGAGAGAGAACAATAATCTGCAAATGGCAACAAAGAACAAAGAAAGTAGGTCCCCTCCCTACAGGTAAAAGAGGGATTTGGGAATTAAAAAAAAATACTATCCACTCAATGAGTGAAAAAGAAGAAATTGCTGTTTTAGTGGGCAATGATTGTTTTATCAAAAAAGTCAAACATATAGAGATTTTGCTAATGAGTCCATATGCATTCTATTTCATACGTCATGCATCCTCAGTTATAACCTTAACTATCATGCCTTTTTATTACAACATATACTCATGCAGTTAATTATTGCTGTTTGTTGTTAGTCAAATAGTGCCTTCATAAATTCTTTTTTAGAACTTCTGAATGTGAGCTTATCTGGAAATATGTGGGTTTTTTTCAGATGTAATTAAGAATATTAAGAAGATGTCATCCGAATTTAGAGTCGCCTCAGAATCCAATCACTGGTATTGTTATAAGAAGAGAAATCACACAGAGGAACTCATACAGAGGAGGCAGGCAAATAGAATAGAAGGCTATGTCACAATGAAGGCAGAGATTGGAGTGATGCATCTATAAGCCAAGGAATGCCAAGCATTGCTTAAATCACCAGAAGATAGAAAAACAAGCATGGAACAGGTTTTCCTGCGGAGCGGCCAAAAAGAACTAACAGTTAAGAAGACTTTGGATTTCTGGTCTCCTTGAACATTGAAAGAATAAATTTCTGGTGTTGTAAGTCACCAGTAAGTCTGTCTGTCTCTCTCTCTCTCTCTCTCTCTCTTTCTCTCTCTCTCTCTTTCTCCTCCTCTCCTTCACCTCCCTCATGCTCTTTCCTTCTTCACCCCCCTCCCCTTTTTCCCTCTCCCTGACCCTCTTCCTTTCCTCTCCTTAACTCTACAGAATAGTTAAGTGTTTGGGCTGGACTGGCAATTATGCTGACCTCAGCAACTTTGCTGTTCTTGACTTGGACTGTTGATTTCGGATGGCCTTAGTAGGATGGAATGGATTTTCTTCAAGTGGTCTCTCATCCTCTAGCAAGATAACCAAACTTGTTCACATGGCAGGGGTCCAAGAGAGAGTGGGAAAATGTGATGCACTTCAATCCTCAGCAGCACATGTTCTGATCCCAAAGCAGTCAAGTGGCCAAAATTAGAGTCATTAGGAAGGACATTGCCATAGGGTACAACTTCAGGGAGGGGTGAAAATTGAGCCATGATGCAATCACATTGCAAAGAATAAGTCAGCACTTAGGATGTTTGATTATGTATTTTATTTCCAACTGCCAAGACCTATTTAATATTCAAACTACTTATGCAGATATTGAATCCTGGTTTAAAGTTCAGAAAAACGTTTCTTTAAAATGCTTGAACCAGAATTGGTTCAGGATTTGGGTTCACATTTGATTTGAACCTTGTTTTTCATATTTGTTGGATAATTCTCATTTGGTTTTAATCTGTGTACAGGAAAGACTTAAGGCTGTTGGTCTATAGCCTGTTCACTCTTTTCAGTGTAGTGGATTTCCTGAGCAAAGAATGAAGGCAAATGACCCCTTCCAATTGCCTTTTCCATGTGATACCTAGGCCTCCAGATAAATGGATTAATAACATTTTGAATAAGAGTCTACATCTATGGAATATTCTTAATAGAAGGTCCTTGGTTCAGAGTTATTAAACACACAACTTATGTATTTATAAACTATAGCTTCCTGGCAAATTTCATTTATTAAATGGATATTTCATAAATTAAATGCCCCTCATAGTGGGAGATAATGACTATCCACAGACTTCGGGCCAGAGAGTATGTATTCACTGTAGGAAGGAAGGACGAGGAAAGACCCTCCATGCTCCTCAACTCCACTTCTCTTTTAAACTGTCCAATTGCTTGTATCTTTATTGCAAGATATTTTTAATTGACTATTTTAGCAGGGTATAATCCTGTATGGGATCTCTGATATGTGTGAATGGGATATGGCAATCCAGTTATTTGTATTAAAACAGTCTATTAGCTTAAATAGTGCTAGTCACATTTTTAAAATGCTTGAGGATCATAATCTCCTATAGTTTGTCAGTTCCAACTAGAGAAAAATAAAAGTAATTCCATTTGAATTGAAGCTGAATTTCCTACGATCCTATTTATTTAGTCATATTTCACATTTTTCCAGATTAATAACTTCTTTGGGCTGGGGTTGAGCTCAGTTGGTAGAGCACTGCTCCACACTTTCTGAGGACTGGGATCGGATTCCCAGCACCATAAAAACAGAAGTTCTTGGCAATCTACTCCCAAAGCAATCCCCAAAACAATCAGCCATTGAAAATCCTGTGAGAGCTGCTATGAGTCGGACCCAATTCGAAGGCACCTAACAACAACATAGATGCTATGCCTGCAGTGGTACCACTGTGGGGTCCAATCTCCTCAGATCTCAGACACTAAGCAGGGTTGACCCTGACTAGTACTTGGATGGGAGACTGTCTGGAAACACCAGGTACTGTAGGCTAGGGAGAAGGACCTGGCAGCCCACCCCTCCCTCCACCAAAAATAAATAAACAAGTAAAATAAAATAAAATAAAAAACAATCATCCATTGAAACCCTCATCAATAGTAGAAAAAACTGACAGGGCGTGACACAGTTATCAGGTAGTGTTTCATCTGTTGTACATAGAGTCACTATGAGTCATTCTGACTCAATGGGTACCTAACAACAACATGGATGATGTAATTTACCAAACATAGAACACATACTCATACTTATTCTTTCATCCTTTTTCTGTGGTTCTGGGGGTCTAAACTCAAGGCCTGGCACATACTTTGCAAGTTCTCTACCACTGAGTCAAACACCCAATCCTTTTCTTATTTTTTACCTTGAGAAAGGGTCCCACTAGGTTACCCAAGTGGCCTCTGGCCTCAAACTGAATTTTCCATCTTCCTGCCTCCACCTCCCCAGTCCCTGGAATTACAGGTGTGCACCACCATCCCAAGCTCATATTCTTTCTATAGACATTTCTTTAGTACCCAATTATGTTAGTCATTGTTCATGAATGTGAGCCAAGTGCCATATTGCTCCAGCTGTGCAGCCAGGGTGGTTTCCCACCTATAGCCCTTCGTGTATTGAATTTTATAAAATAAAATGGATATATCCTTCATTATTGCAACATACTCAATTTGCTGTTAATACTCCACTACTGTAAATACTAATACTCAATTTTTATGTAACAGAAATAATTCACAGAAAGGCAGTCTTTAGAACGCAGTTTGGGTAGCACGGCAGAGGGTGATACAAAACAGGAATACAATGGCTATAAATTTTATTTCAGTAGAGAATCTATCAAGTAAGCAAAGTAAAATGTAATATTAATATCATGAGACATTATGGTACATATATTATAAAATAAATAAGTCTGCATTATACTGACTGACAACTACTTTGCAGTCATGGGATATTACTGCAAATCCAAGTCCAGAACTGATAGCAATGGTTTCATCTAAGGATAGAGACTAGATAGGGGTGGATACATTGGTAACAATACTCTTTACCTTAAGTAAATTAACACTAAAACTAGAATATGATAATATAATAGAGACAGAATGGTCTAGATAATATATTTACATATATTCTTCAAAATCCAATTAAAAATATCAATAATTTTAATAATGATATTAGTCTTAGTGCATTTCATCTCTGGTCATGTATCTCACACCTAATTTACTATCACCCCTGTACCACACATCCCACCACACACACACACACACACACACACACACACACACACTACATATATGGCTTACAATATGTATTCTAGTATTTCTTCCATTGATTTCACTTATTTGGTATAAAATTGACAAAGTGATACTTCAGCCCACACACGTCAAGAAGTTTTATAAGAATGAACTTGGGCCAATCATATTCTGATATCACTTCTGGACATTTTGAAAATAGAAAAGAACTATAAGAATATTAAGACAAGGGAAGGCACTGAGTATACCTGCAGTTATTTAGCTCTCTTTATTAACTAAATCAAATAACTGATTCATTTGATGCGCAATCCTAGAATTGAACTTCCATCTTTAAGATGTGATACAGTGTCCTGTGCTTAGGGAATGCAGCCACACAGATCAGTAAGATGTGATTTCTGCCTTTAAGTTGTTGCTAATTTAGAAAGAAAAATACATCAGATAAACAAATAATAACACAAGATAAAATATATCATGGGCTATGAGGAATGTAAAAGAATTCTAAGAAAAATGTAGGGTAAGGAAATATTGCTTGAGTTTAGGGACCGAAGGTTGGTTTCTTGAAGAAGATCATCTAAAAAGCAAAATCAAAATTCCCAAAGAAATGTACCTGCTCCATCTTCTTCACAGATACTGGCAGTACATTGTGCCCAGTCTTTTTCATGCAGTCACCAGCTCCTTATTGGAATAAGGTGGTTCTGAGATGAAATGTAATCAGAAAACCCTCCAGCATCTAGACAAGGTTATCAGGAGTAGGACAGGCTGGGCTAGGAACAGGCTCTTTCTGATGACTCAGTGCATGTCCTACAAGGTGAGTTCTTTTATGTTCTCTGAATAAATGCCTATGAAGGGAGGAGCTTTGCACTGAAAGTTGGGTAAGAAGTGTATGATCTCCAACCACCACTGAATACCATCGTTCATATTTAGGAGATAAATTTCTTCTTCATAAAATCTCCGTTTGTTCCTAATTGTGAATAGTACCACAAAAGATTCAAAGATGACATTTGAAATTAGACATTCTTAGGTTCAAGCCCCTACTGTGAAATATAGTAGCATTGTGACCTTGGATAAATGACTCCCCTGTACCATTGATTCTTCACTTGTAAAATGAGTGTTATGTAACATGTGATATGTACCACATATATCTGACATGGTGTAAACATTCAAAAATTTTACTTATTGTAATAATGACATAATTATTATTTACCTGCTATGCATGAATACTTTATATGTAAGGCCAAGAAAGTAGTTTCCTCTGCCTAGAAATATCTCTATTAATTTTCTACCTACTCAGATCCATTCCATTTTATGATCCTATTCATTTCCAGTGGGCTGGGGTTTAGCTCAGTTGGGCTGGAGTTTAGCTCAGTTGATAGAATGCTGCTCTGCACACTCTGAGGTCCTGGGTTCAATCCCAAACACCTCAAAAATGGGAGAAGGATGTGGTAATCCACTCCCAAAGCAAACCTGAGACAATCAGCTATTGAAAACCCTATGAGGGTTTCTAGGAGTCAGACCCAACTTGATGGCACCTAACAACAATATCAAATTTATTTTCCAATTTTACATTTCCTATAGTGCTTAAAGGGGCTGGGATTTAGCTCAGTTGGTAGAGTAATGCTCTGCAGTCTCTGAGGTCCCGGGTTTGATTCGCAGCACCGCAAAATGAGAGAAGGACATGGCAATCCGCTCCGGAGGCAATCCCAAAACAATCAGCCATTGAAAACCCTATGAGGGTCGTTATGAGTCGGACATGACTCAAGGGCACCTAACAACAACAACAACAACAACAACATAGTGCTTAAAATAATTCTGGTCCTCAAATTAATATTTATTTGATCAAATGCAAATTAGTAATGTTTTTGGTTAAAGGAGAGAGGTAGTAAGTGGTTAAGCAAATGTTGATATTAATGAATGCAAGTTTTTTCTAACACCATAATTTGAATATGGTAGAGACACAATATAATTGAGAGAATAATTATGCTGCTTCAAGTCACATTGTGGTTCTCCCTTACCAGGTGTGTGACTTCTGGCAATTTATTTCATTTTCTCAAATGTCAGTGTCATCATCTGTATAAAAGATAACTAATCATACAATTATATAAGATTGTGCTTTTAGTGTTGGAGATGTTTGTGGCCTCAGTCAACATGGCATCACCATTATTCATACCATAAATTATGCCATAAAAGTGCATGGAGATCAATAACCGCTAGGATGGTGTGATTTGATTATAGTAGATTCTCATTAAATATTTTTAAGCTTTATCCAATTTGAACAATATTTACTTAAATATTATTTAATGTTCATTGCTCTGGGAGTCAGATGGCCTAGATTCAAATCTTGGCTCTACTATTGATTACTACACAACTCTCAGTTTTATTTTAAAAAGAAGTATTTCATGAGAGGTTATTTTAGGAAACACTGGACAGGATTAATGTCACTGATGTTAATGGTAAATTAAAATTTGCTATTTCTCTTTCTCAGAATATTAGGTATGTTTAGAAAGAGGAGAAGTAATTATAGCTAAACAGCAAAATTAATCAGAAAGACCACTAGAAATTGGGAACCTTGGATATATAAAGCTGAGCCTAGTCTAACAAAGCAAGGGTGGCTGCAGGTCCCAGGAGAGTTTTCTAATCATAACCATCACTTCCAGAGTAACACGGATTACAAAGTAATTGATATAAATAAAATAAATTTCACGAGGATATGACTGAAAAGGATATCACCGCTTAAATTTTCTTTAACATTCTTCTGGAAAATAAACTCACCTTTCCAACTTTGAGTCACTGCATCACAACACCATCATTTATAGTCATAGTAACAATCTGAGACAAGGACTTTTGGAAATGAAATAGAGAGTAAAAGCTAACTTCTAGGAACCTCATCAAGACTACCTATCCAAAGGTGTTAGATTATATTGGATTTCATGTTGCTAGTCAACTATAAAGATGATGAGCCTAGCTTTATAGAGATTAGAGCTTTAATATCTATATTAGATCAATCACTTTTTAACTTATCCATTAACTTAATTATGATTGGCTGAGTGGTTATCACAGACCAGACATTATGTTACATCACTGCAAAAGAATAATAACAATAAAATGCCACTCTGTTTACTTCTACATTAAAATAAAGTTATTTCTGCAATAAGTATAAAGTGGAAATTTCTGTGTCAGACAAGTTCCATATATTAAAGAATAGTTGTTGCTGTTAGGTGCTGTTGAGTTGAGTCCAACTCAAAAGATCCTCACAAGGTTTTCAATGGCTGATTTCTGCGGGAATGTTTTTTGGGAGTGGACTACCACATCCTTCTGTTATTTTTGTGGTACTGGAGATTGAACCTGGGTCCTCAGAAAGTGCACAGCAGTGCTTTACCAACAGAGCTAATGCAAATATTAACATGTGGTTTACTATCTATTTATTATAATGCTGCATATGAAGTTCATGTTCAACCTTTAGAATTTTTGCCATATATTTACATATATCATCACTTTCATGTGTATGTATATGTGTATGTATATATATATATTTATATATATATATGTTAGTATATTCATATGCATATAGAAATAAATACTTTTAAGGGTCTATGACTTTGCTTTAACCATAAATAATCTCACGATATATGATTCTACAATTTGTTTTCTCCATTGATGTTTTTTGGAGATTTTGCCATGTTGACCTATTTGACCCTATTTTCTTTTTTTAACTGAAGTACTGAAGAATATTATAGGGAAGTGTGCTTTAACATTAATGCTTAACATTATCTCATAAGATGGATGTGATAATCACAACTTATAAAAGAGGTGCTGGGGTCAGAATTATGAATAAAAAGTTCCTTATTTCTAAAAGCAATGTGTATCGAGTCCTGGATATGAACTTAAGTCCTCTCATGTCACTTTTATTTGGTTTTTCTTAATTCACTGACTATCCCACTTGTCAGAGTTGGGGAGAGATAAATACTATAACATGAAGGTATTTAAAGTAAAGTGGTCCTGGTCAAAAGCAGCAATATGAGTTTGGTAAGAATGCTCAATTTTCAAAAGTATAGTTTTTAAGCAGCCTTCTTTTGATCAGCTTGAGTTTTTTCCTGCTTTTTTATTGTTTTTTGTTTGTTTGTTTAAAACTTCTGACTTTATTATGAAGCAACAAGATTAAATTGGGACAAGAATTCTTATGAAGTGGGTGGATGGGGCACAAATTTAAATTTAAAACTTAGACAAAAGTATTTGCCAAAACTGAACACTAAAGCAAGTACTTGGATCCAGCCAGTTTCTTTGGAAGGTGATTCCAAAAACTCATAGCGCAGAATTGTGGAAAATGAAACTAGGAAAAAAATAAACTCAATACCGAGTACATGATTAGCTTCAGGGTAACCAGCTCAGTCCTTCCAATGACCCTTTGGGAAATAATGTAGCCAGTGGTTCACAACTGTCCCACCAGTGGTGGAGAGAATCTAGAGTACTTATTATTAACTGTCAGAAGTCACTCCTGACAATATTAATTGCTGCCATTCTGCATTTCTGGGTTGTGTCTGTGCTTGGCTCAGAGGCTTTTCAAGTCATCAGAGATGATAAAGAAGAGAACCCTTTAGCAAGAGGCTGCAAAGTGCAGGGGACTGTCTACCACTTCTATATGGAATCAAGCAAGCAGAAGGGATATGGTTTAGAGTGTCACAATTAGTTTCAATCTTACAAATCAATAAACAGTGAACAACCAGGCATTGGTTAGAATTGCAAATCTAATGGGAACACTGTGGGGCTCTCCTGTCTCTCAACCAATAACCTCTCCACTGCTTCCTCCCCAGCTACCACCCCAGCTACCACTGTGCATCAGTGAACAGGATAAGTAAGGTTAATTGGTGAGGTGTATTTCACCTACACAATTAAATTTTAACCAAAAGTCTTAAAAGAAGGTAAAAATTTAAGGAACCAAGGAAATGTCATATAACAGATGAATGATTGGACACCATGGTATTTGAAGGCTTGCTTTTATTGTACCTAATTGAAATTAGGGGGCTGGGATTTAGCTCAGTGGGTAGAGCGCTGTGCTGCAGTCTCTGAGGCCCCGAGTTCAATTCCCAGCACCACAAAAATGTGAGAAGGGCCTGGCAATCCACTCCCAAGGCAATCCCGAAACAGTCAGCCAATGAAAACCCTATGAGGGTAGGTATGAGTCGGATACCGACTTGACAGCACCTAACAACAACAACAATTGAAATTAGGAAACTAGTAATGAGAAATAAAAGTGAATATACTTAAGGAAAAGGTCTTTAGCGATTTAGCCATTTGAATTTTCATTTATTTAGCACTAATTGATAGAGAGCTTTCTATGAACCAGCAACTGTTTAAGATATTATAGACCTTGTACTGGGTAGCTTCGAACAAGGTAGAGAAGGTCACAACACACAGGAACCATTGCCCTAGAAGAGAGGAGATACTACTAATATGTAACAAATAAATTAATGGCAAAATTACTGATTCTGAAAACTTATGAAGGAAACCTGCAAGGTAAAGTCTCTGGGTAGGGTGGGGTTTCTAGCAAGGATATACATATAGCTATAAGAAATGGCTTTTTAAAATATACAATCTGTAACAATGATTTTAAACATAAAAAGATCATGTGCATTGCACTGTGTCTGGTAGTGTTTCATTCTGTTGTACATAGGGTCGCTATAAGTCAGACCCAACTTGACAGCACCTAACAACAAAAACAACAACAAATAAAGCAAGTACTTTAGATAGTATATCAGGCCAACATGTTGCAAAACTCTAGAGATACCAGTCACATCATAGCCTAAATAAGCATTGTCCTTGGAAATGTCTTGTGCATAATTCATAGTCCTACATGATATTAGTCACAGAAAGGATGAAGACTCGAGGAAAAGCATTTCAGACAAGAAGAAATCTCAACGTGAAGGATCTAAATTGAAAAATGATAAACATAAAGTTATAGATTATCTATATGGATAAAACCGGGCTGGGATTTAGCTCAGTTGGTAGAGCACTGCTCTGCAGTCTCTGAGGTCTCGAGTTCGATTCCCAGCACCATAATATGGGAGAAGGACATGACAACCCACTCCCAAAGCAATCCCGAAACAGTCAGCCATTGAAAACCCTATAAAGGTCGCTAAGAGTTGGACTCAACTCGATGGCACCTACCAACAACAACAATATGGATAAAACAGGCTGAGACAGAAAGGAGCCAATCATATAGTACCTTGTACCATGAGAAAGAGATAAAGTGAAGATTAAAGAAGAGAAAAAAGAAGGAGAAAGGGGAGAGAAGGAGGAAGAGAAAACAGCAAATGAGGAGAAAATTAAACAATAAAAAACAATATAGAGAAGTAAAGAGTAGTAATGCACTTTAAACTAAAAATCCACATAATTTAAAAGGGAAAATTTGTAGGATCTAGTGCCTCAAAGAAGAGAATATCCAAAAGTTTTTGAAGGTGTAATGAACATACTTTTAAGTACATAAATCTGGAAGGAACAACTGATGAAGAAATTGGAAGTGTTTATTTTACTTTACTGAAGCCCAGTCAACCTCATCTTACAAACTTTCTAAGAGACAAGTCTGGACAGATAGCCTTTTAGGGTCTGTAAAAAAGATCCCAATCTCCTGTATTCTATTTTATTTACACTGAGTAACCAAAGGAGATAGATTTTTGTAGCATGTTCTTATGTTGACCTAATTTCAAATATGTCTACAAAAAGAAGCAATGATGCAGCTTGACAGGCATAAACAGGTTTTGCTCTGTTACTCATGTTATCTGTAAAATTGTCATTTTTTGTCTTTATACTTGATATTCACAATGTACAATACCAATTATTTGGTTGTAGAGAAATTCTTGTTTTGTTCTGAAATGAGTTATAATCAGTTATAAATTTTGACATGTCAGTAATCTAATGTCCAAACGCATTAGAGCTCTTGGATATGTTTCCTATCTGTAGTGACGATAGAGACAAGATGAGGACTTAATTTAGTTCTCAACGATCTGAAAGGTGTCAACCTCAGTTCCTGCATAACAATTTTTCTTCATTCTTTTAAATGTATTTTTTGATCAATATTAAGAAAAAATAACTTCCCTTGAAGTCTCAGCTGTTACCTCCTTGTGTGTCTCCTGTTTGGTTTAGTGGCTAGAATGATGTCTTGTGGCCCCACTTACCTCAGGGGCAGCAGCCAGCACGTGGCTAAGAGCACAGTATAGGAACACAGATCTTATCAAGATACACTGGGTTTGACAGGCCAGACACTCTTGACAATGACTGTGTTGGTTACAAAAGAGTATAACATCCAGATCAAGTATGTAGTATGGTATATGCCACTGTGTAATAATAGCTAGCATATCTCAGTGCCTTGTACTGACTTGGTTCTCTGTAAAGGTCAGGACGAGAAACTCAGACATTTCAGTGTTGAGTTAAAGACAGGAAATTTCTTCTTGTTGCATTCTATTGTCACTCAGTCACATCAGAAAGTGGATCTCCAAATTCTATATACTCATATGCATAGTTATCTGTTTCTTTTTTATTTATTCTATTCGATCATTTATTCAATAAATATTGTGCACATATTTTGCATAAAAGACTATGAGAATGAATAGAGACAGATGGAATCCTCTAAGAACCCCTGTGAGTTGTGTGAGGGTCCATCAGATTAGACTGTTTCAGAATTTGCCCCACAGTGACCTGAACTCTTAGGTAGCATTGTCATCCTATGGGTCCCATCAGAGGAATAAGTAGGGTTTTCTTACTCCTTGTAACACTAGGGAGTAAAAGACATTAAGAACTCATAAGATCAAAATATCTATGAAGCCTTATCACTTGAGGTTAGGTGGGATGACTCTGTCTAATCTGCAAATAAGAGAACTTCATGCTTAAAAAACCAAATATGTAACAAAGTATAAACTTGTACTTGGCAAAATACTTTGGCTCTTGGACAATTATGACTTGTTTACGATTTGAAATGATTTCTCTAGATTGAAGCATTAGTTTTTGAATAAAGAATGATCTATATGATAATGCCTTACTAAAATGAGTGATCTGATCACTTGTTCGTAAATGTAAAACATGTAGTCCCCGCTGGAAATGAGTTGTGTGGAGGCTGACCTCTCCATGGGATGCTGCTTATATACTCTGCCAGAATCAAACTGTCATTTGATTTCCAGGATTGAACATTCTTGGATAAATACTAATATACCTGCAGCTATAGCTCTGTCTATATATTTATCAATTTTAATAAATTTACATATCTTCAGAGTAGAAGCTTGCAGCGGTAGCCCTGTGGCATCCGATCCCGTCAGATCTCAGAAGCTAAGCAGGGTTGGGCCTGGTTAGTACCTGGATGGGAGACCGCCTGGGAACACCAGAAGCTGTAGGCTTGGAAGAAGGACCTGGCAACCCCCTTCCAAAAATCAATCTGCTATTGAAAACCCTATGAACAGCAGAGAAGCACTGACAATAGTGTTTCCCCTGTTGTACAGAGGGTCGCTATGAGTCGGATACTGACTTGACGGCACCTAACAACAAACAACAACAACAGAGTAGAAAGACTTATATAACTTGGGACTTCACATGAAAAGCATTTATTGAAAAATATGTGCATATGTATGTGGGTACACATACATACTAATATGCTTGCCAATGTTTATCACATATCACATACACATAAATACACATCTACACACTGACATTTAGGTTTCCATCCACACCAGGGATTTAAGTCATGGGTCAGTGACTCTTTCTCTGTTTTCTTTTTTTTCCTTTTCTTTTTTCTTTTTTTCTTTTTTTTTTTTTTTTGAGTTCAGCCTCTAGATTTCTTTTTCTTTTTGTTTTGTTTTGTTTTGTTTTTGTTTGTTTTGTTTTGTTTTGTGGAACTGGGGGCTGATTCCAGGGCCTTGCACTTGCATGCTATGCAAGTGCTGGACCACTGAGCTGCAGCTTCAGCCCAGTTTTTTACTTGTTGAGACAAGGTCTCCCTAAATTATGTGGACTGCCTCTGGTCTCGAACCTGAGATCCTCCTGTCTCCGCCTCCTGAGCCACTGGGATTATAGGCATGCGCCACCACACCCAGCACGCCTCTAGATTTCTTCATAACTCTACCTCCTTCCACATTTATGTAAGATCTAGCCCTAATATGTCAATTATTCCTACAGTATCTGAAATGGCAAAGATCCTCACTGATAGCCATATGGGGTGGAAGGAGGATGATAACCCTCATTTCTTAAATGGATCACATGGGATGATGCCTGGAGAATGAAGAAGCAAAAGATACAACTAGAATCTACAAGGTGACTCAGAGAACTATTGCAAGGAGTTGGGAGTAGATAAACTCAGTGTGTATCTCTTTTTCAGGTAATATTTTTGAAATTATATTTAATTGGCATACATTTATATCAGTAATCCACCACTGGGTATATATGCAAGGGGAATGAAATCTTGGTTATGTTAAGGAGATCCTGCGTACGTATGTTCACAGTAGCTCTATTCAGAATAGTTAAGATGTGGAATCAGCTGAGGTGTTCATCAATGTATCAACAGATGAAAAAAATTGTGGTATATATACTCAGAATATATGTTAGAGGTAGAATTGACGTGACTTAATGAAATGTTAAAATACCTTATAAAATTCCTTCTACAATCTAGATCTTTGGATCTCTTAATAAGTGGAAAATTCTGACAATATCACCCAAGGATGATCTGAGTGCTAATTTTCCCCCTATTTAAAACAGGTGGATTCAGGTTTACAAAGTTCCCCTTGCATCCAATTATCCTGCACATTTACCATTTTATTTCTTGACAACATACTTCTGGTTCCTATTTATGAACCCTTGATGAAGTGTATATAAACAATTTCTCTCTTCAACGACATTATTATTGTGAAGAAGTTTTATGGAAGAATAGAAAGATCACTTAATTTTGAGCCAGAATCATTGAGCAAAATTAAGTACTGATTAGCTCAGTCACACTAGACATTTCTACATCCCCTAATCTGCAACAATGTTGTTGTTGTTAGGTGCCATGGAGTTGTGTCCAACTCATAGCAACCCTTATAGGGTTTTCAATGGCTGATTATTTGGGGATTGCCTCGGGAATGGATTGCCATATCCTGCCCCCATTTTTGGGATGCTGGGAATCGAACTCAGGACCTCAGAGACTGCAGAGTGGTGCTCTACCAACTGAGCTAAATCCCAGCCCAATCTGCAACATAGGAGATAAAAATACCTATTTTTCTCCCTTCCCAGAGCTGTTGCCAGGCTCATATGGGGCCAGGAGACTCCCTTCTTTGGCTTTAATACAGCATTGAGCTCATATCTCATTTTATTCTGCCTTCTAAGTTCTTGCTTAGTTTATTGTTTTCTTCTCTCTGAGGTCATTCATTCATGGAGGCCTAGTAATGTACCTTATTCATCCTTGCAGCTCCCATAACTTGTGCATAGAACCTAGCACATAATGGTGCTAAGTAAAAAGTTAAGTTTTGTAAACAACATATATGGCATGGTTTGAATATAAAATGCCCCCAAAGATCATGTGCTTTAACAGTCAGTCCCCAGAGGTGGTGCTCTTGGTGGAGGTCATGAAACTTTGGGAGGCAGGACTAGATTTGCAGAAGTGGCCACTAGCAGCAGGCATTTTTTCCTAGACCTATGGTTACAGAAAGTTCCCTACCTCCCACTCCATGATGCTATGATATTATCTACCACAATCACTGCTTCTGCCACTGCTGTACTTGTCCCATCACCATTGTGGACTGATCCTCTAACTGTGAGCTTCCAATAAACTTTTTTTTCATGAGTTTGTATTCATTTTTCTGCTACAGCAGCAATAGTTAATTAATACAGAAAATTAGTACCAAGAGTGGGAATGTTGCTATGCAAAAACCTAAACATGTGATTCTCAGGCTGCTTTTGGAGTGTGTTTTTGGGAGAAGTTTGAAAGAGTTTGGAGGTGTGGGTAAGAGAAGACCTAGAGGGATTACGGAGTAGTTCTGACTGGATTAAGGAAGACCAGAACACTACTGAGACTAGAAATGCAGACGAGACTTACAGAGTTTTAGAGAAAAATTAGGACTCTATTAGATATTAGACTAGAGGCAATCTGTGTTATGTTTTAGCAAAGAGACTATGAGTTCTGTCTATGCCCTAAAGATTTGAGTGAATGAGGCTGATTTTAAAAGTTATGAAGTAATTAACTTGGCAGAGGAAACAACACAAGGGTAATGAGATATAGGTGGCATTGCTTGGTTACTATTTGCTGCATTCAGCAAAAGAAATCTAGAAAAATAGAGAAAATAGCACACCAGGAAAATGTGGGAAAATGTACAGTTTAAACAGACAAAAGGCCACAATGATGAAGGCTTCTTTAAAGTTATTGCTAACAGAGCCAGTTTGGGCAAGGAGATAAGCTGAGGTTGAGAACATTGCACACTTTGCTCTGGGACAGTAAGGATCACACTAGGGTTATAGAAGGATTTGTCCAGACCCTTCTCTTCTAAGGCTCCAGGTTACTATGAACTGGCAAACTCATTTGAAAAGGGACAGTCTTAAAAGCTGTCTCCTAAGTGCACTCTGTTTGCAGCCATAGCCTTATGGCATTCAATCCCCTCAGATCTCGAAAGCTAAGCAGGGTCGGGTCTGGTTAGTACTTGGATGGGAGACCACCTGGGAACACCAGGTGCTGGAGGCTTGGGAGAAGGACCCAGCAACCCACTCCCAAAAATCAATCTGCCATTGAGAACCCTATGAACAGCAGAGAAGCACTGACAATAGTGTTTTTGCCTGTTGCATGTATGGTCTCTATGAGTCAGATATTGACTCAATGGCACCCAACAACAAGAAGGGCACTCCTGAAGAGAAGTTATCCATGGAAGAGATTTCTTGGCCTGGGTTGGGCATACAGAGGCTGCTGATACAGCTGTGATTGAATGAGTGCAGCTACCTCTTGAGTTGACTGCAAAACTTGGCCATGTCCATGTGGTGCTGGTTTTGTAGGGATTCAGAATGAAATACTTAAGGGGTTCTAGAGATTGCCACCAAGGTATTAGAAGATAACCTGTGAGGTCAGGCACTGTGTACCAGGGTTGGGTGCCCTGAGGAGATCCCCAGGAGAACTAATATGTAAAGCTTTGCAGGTGTTGCCTAAGCAGCGTTGGAGACACTAGGATGTTGGAGATGCCAGCACTGTGAAACATCTGCTAAAGAAGGGTATAGAGAAAAAGTGGAGCCAGCCCAGGAGGATGGTTTGTGCTGCAAATGGCAAGACCACTGGGGTGGGGTCATATAAGCCTGTTCATACTCAGATAATTCTAGATGCCAGGTCATGTCCTATGTGCCAGATGCCAGACTTGAGTCAATAGAGTTTTTCCGGGAAGATATTGGTTTTGCTACGGACAGATATTTCCTTTCTGTGTCCCCATTCCTCCATTTTTGAATGGGAAGACTTCCTCTGTGCTATTATATAGTGGAAGTATGCAAGCTGTTTATTGTTTTGTTTTGTTTTGCTTTTTGTCATGCAGGGGTCCAAGGTAAAATTTGCCTTGAGTCTCTGTGGAGACTTGGACTTTTAAAACATGGTTAAGATGTTAAGACTTTGGGGACTCTTAAAGTTAGACTGAATGCATTGTGTATTATGAGATGGCCATGACCTTTAGGGTCCAAGAGTAGAGTGTCATGGTTTGAATATAAAATGTCTCCCAAAGTCATGTGATTTAATGTTTGATCCCCAGCTGGTGGCACTGTTTGTGGAGGTGATGAAACTTTGGGAAGCATGACTAACTTTGTGTAAGTGGTCACTAGGGGCAAGTCTTTGGAGAACTTTTTATCCCAGACCTATAGTTCCAGGAAACTCTCTACTTCCTGTCTCTCGAAACTGAGAGATTGTCTACCCCAAGCCCTGCCTCCACCATCATTGCCATTATGAACTAACCCTCTAACTGTGAGAATCCCATAAACTTTTTCCTCTATAACTTTGTGGGGGTTTTTTTGGTTTGTTTGCTACAGTGACAACATTTCACTAATACAAGATATTTTATAAATTAAAAATGGATCCTAACATTTAAAATATTAGCACATTATGAATCACTGTGTCCTGATTCTATAACCATTGGCTTAAAATAGGATCCCCTGAGCCATACAGGTAGGACTATTTTCAATCTGAATCTATAGAGACATTCCAAATATAGTAGTTTTTTGGTCTTGTTTTAAGAAATCAAACTCAGGTAGCTCAAACTCTGAAGACTAGAGAAACCCACAGGTGGAAAATGATACAGTTATGGCTTTATTTGGACACTATTGCTTTGTTCTTCTCTGATTCTTCTGGTTTGACTCTCTTTTCTGTTGCATCTTGGTTCTTGAATGCCATTGCCTGGTCATAAAATGATGTTCATAAAATGCTGTAGCAATTTTAGTCTTCATCACCTTACTACTATGCTGTGCATGAGAGAGAATAGTAAGATTCCAGAATTTCCTGAAAGAAAGAAAAAAAAAAGAAATGAAAAAACAAGACAGAAAAGAAAGAAAGATAGAAACAAACAAACAAAACCAGAAACAAAAACTGGAATTTTGTGCTGATTGGACACATAGTATTTGACCAAAGCCAAAGATAGCTGGACATATGAGAAGATTGCATACATTTCCCTGGCTGATGCTCATCAAGGAAACAGCTGCCTTTTTGCAAGTGAAGTATCTCTATTTTATGTAACTGTTTGCATTTTTGCTTGCTGCTTCTCAATATCAGTGGCAACATCCATTCATTGAGATAATTACAAATGTCCCCCTGTGATTGACTCCAGAGAGGATAATCTCTGTTGTTTGAGACTGCTGATGGTTGTTTCCTAAAGCTGATATGGAATCAAATGCTGCTACACATTGAACGACTTGTGGAAGAGCTGCTGAAGGTTCAGTCATAACATCTAATTCACTGTCAGGCAGTTTGAAATCTCAGCATGTCTGGTAGTAACTTCCATGGCTTAAAATCACAACATATAGAGATCAAGAAATACTTTTCTCACTCTTTACATTAAGAATAATTATGAAAACCACTCACTACCCTTGTGTTATGCTGTTTATAACATCTTATCTTATGTAATATTACCAACAACCCAGCAGTCACTACTGATATCCTGTAACCAACAAGGAAACAGAGAGTCAAAGTGTCTTTGTAAATTATCTGTTACTACAGTTATTATGAGGCTACATCGGGGGGTGGCACACCTTTTCTTTAAAAGATCATGGAACAACTATCTTAAGGCTTTGTGGATAATACAGTTTCTGTGAAAACTATTCTGTCACTATAGTACAAAACAGCTGTCTACAATATGTAAATATTTGGCATACTGTGTTCCAAGAAAACTTTATATGTAGCCCCCACAACTTGAATTTCATATAATTTTCAATGCCATTAGATATTTCCTCTTTTTAAAATTCTTTTTAACCATGTAAAAATTCCAAAAGTTAAAAAAAAAGGAAAGCATTCTTAGATCACAGGCACATAAGAACAGGTGGTGGGCCAGATTTGTGCCATGAATCATAACTTGCTAATTCCTGGGATACACCATATTGACACCCAGAAGAGTCTCACTGGATGCTAGGGTGGAATTGGGAGCATTTCTGTGGCCATCTAATGATGAAGCCATTGCTGTTCACATTGCACCCTTATAGAAAGTGCTTTCCATTCCTTTGTCATCAGTGAGCAGCAGCCTGAAGCCTGAAAGCTGACTCAGTGGGAACTTCTTGTTCATGCCTCTAGATCTGGAGGTCAATTACTTACATGGATTCACAAAGGCATGTTCCATGAACTTCTGGAACTTGTACAATGCCCCAAATCCAAATGGTCATCTCATCACTTTGTGATACTATAATCATCCATCATTTTATTTCCTTTTGGAAAAAAATATTCTTTAGGCCTGATAATGACCTATTTATTCACTGATAGACTCTTTCTATTTTGAGCACAAACATTAAAAAGCCAGATCTGACAAGCAGTGTTTGATGACTTCTTTCTCTTCTTAAGAATTATGCCTCACCAGTAGCAACAACCAGGGCCCCACACCTGTTGTTTAGCACCAGCTGAGCTTGCTCATCAGGGATTCATCCTGGACCACGTTCAGGACCAGCCCCAGGCAGAGACAAGGATGGCAGCTGCCTGGGGTGGTAGGGATCAGTGCAAACTTGAACAGGTGCCTCGGGGCCCAAATACTTCAAATATTTAACACAGGATCTTTGTCCACAAATAATTTTAAACATACAAACATTGATCTTTTGGTTTTGCTTTGAAGTCCATTTTGTAAAAGAATTTGAGTTTCCTTCTGTACATTCACTGTTCATTTTAGAAAAGTATCTACGTATTTTTCTTTCTTTTTTTACATGGTGAATTCATATACTGCCTCAACAGAGGGCTCTGTTTTAGAGATCCATCTCATTAGAGTATGAATGAATAAAATTATAATTCTCCATAGTAAGGATAAAGAAAAAAACTGGCTTTCTCCTCAGAAACTCTCTTAGCATGAAAATATAAGGTACATAACAATTTTAAGATTTAACTTTAATTTAGATCTAAATTCAAATTGTAGACAGAGATGTCACAGTAAAGATCCAAGGAGCCTTCAAGACTTATCTACATGGGATCTGTTTGTGAGCATTTGCGAGCACTGGCCATACTGGGCAACCCTCTGTTCCCTGAATGAAGTGTCATGTGAGATGCTAAAGATGTTTTGTTCTTGCAAACGATGATTTTCTTCACCTTTGGCAACTAGTGGTGGGATCAGCCTCTACCTCACGTGGCCCTGGGAATTACTTCTCAATGTTGCCAGAAGGGTACAAGGCTATTGCAAGAATGTCATTTAAACATCTTGCTCTGTGATTTTCATTGCTGTTGGTATTATTGTCTTATTACTGTTACACTGATTAGTGCTTCTAATTTTAACCATGACCTTAGCCCAGAAGATGTAACTCTTATTTTTATCTCAAAGGAAAAATACACTGAAAAGGCACATCCATAATAAGTACTTGTCAAATGCCTTTGTTTTTCTATTTGCACAGTTATGGATTTATTTTACACATTTCTTGGGGCTCATTTATATTATTGTTATTTCTTGGAAATGGTATTGTTATGGTAGCCTGCCTATTTTTAATGAAGATACATTTACTAGAACATATTATTGATGGAAATTTTACAGATAGTGGGAACATCGTTTACTTTTTTATGAAATTGTACCCATTGAATCCTTTCCACACATCAGACCTTCTACGGGTACTAGGAATATAGTATAACCATGACAGGCATATTTTCTATTCTCATGCAGCTACCAGATTAATGGGAAAAGTACAAAATAAATGAAAATTATCTGTTTTAGAATACATGTTATCACATAAAAATCTTATTAAATATTAACTCTAATATTACTAAATGTGCCATTCTTTTCCAATACATATGTGATTGGTAAAATATGGTCATGGGGCCCAGATGAAACATGACGGTTGCAGTATTTGGAGAAAGCAGATCTGTGCAGGGATGATGGTCATAGGGTATATAGGGCCATCAGAAAGTATTCCATGCATCCTAAAAATGGTCATTGACTGCAGATACTGTACCTGTCTCCATCTGAAAAAACTGAAGCTCGTAAGAGGTTAAGTACCTGAGAGGATCTGGCCACAAAGTGGTTCAGCTAAGATCTGGAGAGGTAACCTCAGATACATGGTGGTGAAGATCATATACCCCAAACAAATCTCTTAGATCCAGCCTCTGCCACTGCTGATTTGTGATCATAAGGCATACTACTTAACCTCTCTGTGCCTCAGTTTCTTTATGTATAAAATGGTGAAATGAAGAGCATCTCCCTCACTAGAGTTACTGTAAGGGTTAGATTAGTTTATATTAGCCAAATGCTTAAGACAGTGCCTATCATTTAACTAATATATAAGTGTTTGCTAAATATAACAAAATTTAAAATGTGACTATGTGTCTTGACTTTAGAAGTTGCTGTGTCTATCCTGCCCCATGTTTATTTGGGGTATGCAGCTATAAGTACTGGATTTCCTCTTTCCTTTTCTTACCCCTTAGCTGTAGCTTTTCCTGTTAGGAGAGGAGAATCAGAAGTAGTGTAGAAGCTAGAAATAAATGATGAATCCTCCATTATGGCCGGGGCTGGGATTTAGCTCAGTGGGTAGAGCGCTGCGCTGCAGTCTCTGAGGTCCTGAGTTCAATTCCCAGCACCGCAAAAGTGGGAGAAGGGCCTGGCAATCCACTCCCAAGACAATCCCGAAACAGTCAGCCATTGAAAACCCCATGAGGGTCGCTATGAGTCGGATACCGATTCGATGGCACCTAACAACAACAACCATTATGGCCACCATGTTCAATTTTTCTGAAAAGTGACTAAAATTGGATTTGTTTTCAGGTCAAATCAGGCACACTTGTTAATCCAAGACCTTCGTGGAGTATAGAAAAAAATTAACATCTAAGCAAAGAAACAACAACAAACACTCTCTCCATTGGTTGACTCATAACATTCATATAGGGACAAGATTATTTATATGTGCCAATTGATATTTTTAAATAAAACATTTGAGTTAATATAAACAAACTTGAGCTTTCTTCCCAGAAAATATATTAATCAGGATATAATTTCAGAGTAGCAGTTAAATCATTTTAGCCTCTTTTAGTCAAGAATTGAATAAACTCATGGTTATTCATTTTATTTTAGTTACATTTAAGTGAATACAAAAACCCTAACTATTAATGACATAGTAATTGTTATCACGATGGCTTTGAATAAATCTGGAATTATTTACATCATAGAGCATAACTGCATATTTGGTTATAAAAATTCTGGTGGGAAATAAACTTATTTTATCAATTGAATATGAGAGCTGTAAAATATCAGTTTGATTTCCTTATTTGTTTATAATTCCTAATAAAATAAATAAGTCAACTTAGCTAGTATGTCCTTGAGGTTTAAAAATTCTGTTTAATAGATTTACAAAACCAAAATTATGCTTCCTTATCAGCACTCCAGAGAACAACTAAGTTTTATGATGAATTCTTTGCTAACAGTCTGATTCATATCATTCTTCGATGCAATTACAATGGGTATGTGGAAATACTTGATCCACAATAATCTGGTTGATATTTTATAAAGTGATGTTAAATATATAAGAACTGTAAATGTACATTAGGCTAAATATATTTTTATGTTTGCCTCAGTAAAACCATAACAGGTTTGATGAAAAAATTAAAATATACAGAAAAATATGTTTTTCAGGGAACTCACGTCTCTAGTTTCACCTTTATAAATGAATTAAACTGATTTTAAATTGCATCATTTGTTTTTTATTTGTCATTTTCTGGAAAAGTTTAATTTCTCCCACATTTACATTGTCTGACTACCTGGCTGGGAATACCAAGTCTTCCACTACATTAATCCTCTGTGCAATGGAGAATAGTTGGGTGTATCTCATGATTCTGAATGAATCAATTAGAATTCTACATGTGAAGCTCTAGAAAAGTACTTGTTGTTGTTCATAGGTGCCATTGAGTCCTGTACATAGTGACCCTCATAGGATTTTCAATGGCTGATTGGGGAGTGGACTGTCACATATTTCTCCCATTTCTACAGTGCTGGGGATAGAACCCAGGTCCTCAGAAAGTGCTGACAACACTCTACTTGCTAAGCTAAATGCCAGCCTGCAAAAGTTCTTAGCCCATATTAAACACTAAAAAATATATGCATTGTTGTTAATTATAATATTAATAATGTATATTAAAGAACCTACCCAGGAGGAAGGTAGATCTTTGAGCAATTGTTATTTCTTCCTTTCCTGTATTATTTTTGTCACATTAATAATTAATTGACTAAGGAGCTATTTATTTCTAACCTTTCCTTCCAAGGGGATACGTGTTTTTAAATTTTGATACATAATGGTAGGTCATTTGAAGAATGTCTTCAAATGAGGTTGATTAATTAATGTATGCATTCATGAAGTATCAGCAAACTTTTCTGTAACAAAAACTATGCTCATGTTCAGGACATATATAAAGTTATCCCTCACTTCACCATTATGGAGGAATTAAAATGTATGGACTGTATCTCTGAGTCCAAGAACATCTCCTGGAGGAAGGAGGAGCAGAAAATAGTTTACCACTTTGGCATTCATGCACAAATTATTGTAATAAAAGTATTAAAGATTGGAAGAACCCAGAAACCTATGAGTTATTAAGGTACTGCCCCATGTTTCTCAAGCCTTTGTAATATTATCTGATATCTGCTTTGGCTGCTTGTTAATGTTGCTGTTAGGTACCCTCAAGTCGAGTCCAACGCATAGCAACCCTATGTACAGTGGAACGAAACACTCCCTGATTCTGTGCCAGGCATGTGATTTTATTTATGTTTAAGCCCGTTGTTGCAGACACTGTGTCAACCCATCTGGTGAAGGGTTTTTCTTTATTTCATTGACCTGCCACTCTCCTAAACATGATGTCCTTCTCCAGGGATTGGTCCCTCCTGACTACATGTCCAAAATACATAAGATGCAGTCTAGCCATCCTTGTTTCCAAGGAGCACTCTGGTTGCACATCTTCTAGGACAGACCTCTTGGTTCTTTTGGCAGTCCATGGCATCTTCAATGATCATCTCCAGCACCATAATTCAAAAGCATGTGTTCTTTTCCTGTCTCCCTTGTTCCATGTCCAACTTTCACAAGCATATGATGTGAATGAAAATACCATGGCATGAGTCAGGTGCACCTTCATTTTCAATGTGACATCTTACTTTTCAATACTTTAAAGAGATCTTTTGCCACAGCTTTCCCAAAGTAATGCATCTTTTGATTTCTTAACTGCTGCTCCCATGACTGTTGATTATAGAACCAAGTAAAGAAAATTCATGGACAACCTCAATCTTTTCTCCATTTATTGTAAAGTTACATACTGACCCAGTTGTAAGGATTTTTGTTCTGTGGATATTTAGTTGCAACCCATACTGCAGGCTGTGTTCTTTGATCTTCATCAGTTAACGTTTTAAATCCTCTCCACTTTCAGCAAACAGAGTTGTGTAATCTGCATAATTCAGGTTGTTAATGAATCTTCTTCCAATCCTAATGCCATGGTCTTCCTCATAAAGTCCAGCTTCTTGGATTATTTGCTCAGCATATAAATTGAAGAGATGTGGTGAAAGTATACAGTCCTGATGAACACCTTTCTTTACTTTAAACCAGACAATATTTCCTTGTTCTTTTCAAACAACTGCCTCCTGGTTCATGTATAGATTCCTCATGAGTACAATTAGGTGCTCTGGTATTGCCATTTTTTGAAGTCTTATCCAAAATTTGTTATGATCCACACAATCAAATGTGCCTTTACATAGTCAATAAAATGTACATAGACATCTTCTGATTGTATCTGCTTTTGGCTAATATCCACCTGACATCAGCAATGATGTCCCTGGTTCCCCACCCTCTTCTGAATCTGGCTTCATTTTCTGGCAATTCCCTATATATATATACTGTTGCAGTTGCTTTTGAATGATCTTTAGTAAAATTTTGCTTGTATGTGATATTAATGATACTGCCCAATAGTTTCTACATTCAGTTGGATACCCCTTTTAGGGAATAGGCACGAATATGGATCTTCTCCAGTCAGTTGGCCAGGTAGATGTTTTCCAAATCTGTTGGCATAAACCTATTAGTTCCTCCAGTGCTGCATCTGTTTGTTGAAACATCTCCATTGGTATTCCATCAATTCCCGGAGTCTTGTGCTTCACCAATTCCTTCAAGGAAGCTTCCACTTCATCCTCCAATACCATTGGTTCCTTTTCATATGCAACCTCTTGCTATGGTTGTTCATCTACCAATTCTTTTTTTGTGTAGTGCCTCTGTGTATTCCTTCTATCTTCTTTTGATGTTTCCTACATCATTTAATATTTTCCTTGTAGAATCTTTCAATATTGCCACTCTAGGATTGAATTTTTCTTCACTTCTTTAAGCTTGAGAAACACAGAGCATGTTCTTCCCTTTTGGTTTTCTGTCTCCAGCTCTTTGCACATGTCATTCTAATATTTGTTTTTGTCATCTCAAGGTACCTTTTGAAATCCTCTGTTTAGTTCCTTTACTCCATCATATCTGCCTTGTTCTTTAGTGTATTGATGTTCAAGGGCAAGTTCAGTCTCTTTTGACATGTAATTTGGTCTTTTCTTTTTTTCCTGTCTTTTTAATAACCTTTTGCTTGTTAATACCTACTTCATAAAACTGGAGTTTCTGTTCACTGCTTTTGCAGTCCCAACAATCTAATTGCTGAAATAAATGCATATAAGCAGTAAAAGTATATAGCTCTGAGAGTAAAATAATAATGCCATGTCCACAATGAAAATAATGTCAGATTGCAGTGACATAGGATTTCAGAGCACAGATAAGTCAATTGGAGGGGTATTTTCTGGAAGGGTTTGTGGTAGAAGTAGGGACTTAGATGGCCCTTGATAGATGTACTTGACTATGTAGAGTAAAAAGGAGGGATGTTTTGAAGGATTGCATAAAGTGTTTACATTTGCAAAAGCACAGATATGCAAAAGTATAAACAATATGCATTGACTGGTAAGTGGTCCTTCTAGACTACCCAAAGGAAGATTTTATGGATCAAAATAAAACGGGGGGAAAAAAAAAGCTAAGAATGGTGTCAATATAAATGGTCTAGAAAATGCATGCAATTGTTCTGACAAGATAATAACAAAGTTCGCTTCAGGAAAAATTTCTATATTAAACAGAACTGGGACTCAAGTACATATAGAAAAATATTACCAAGTAAATGATAGAGAAGACTTAGATGGGGAGGGTGGGGGGGAGGCATACAAGAGGGTAAGGGGGCACCTATATGAATAATGTACATCAAAATGCATATATGTAAATGCCACAATGAAAAGCATGTCAGAATGAATCACATTAAGGTGTACATTAAAAATGTCCAATAAAAAAAAGAAAGAAAAAAAATTCTGAGGACATGAGGGTGAATTTTGAGGTTCTTTAAGTACACCATAAGGAATTTTTCTCCTATAACCATAAAAGAGAGTTATAGTACCCTGGACATACTTTGTATTCAATAAATAATTCAAAAAGAAAGAATGTATAATGATTTCACAAAATACATTTTGAAAATGAAAAGGACTAAGGTAGGGACCCAGTTGGGACCTTAATGAATAGTCTGATAGTAAATAAAGGATCGATTAAATATACTCAACATATACATAATAGAAATAATTATACTGAGCAATCTTATCCTAATAAATTGCACTAATTCAAAGTGGCTAATTAGGGAAGACAAATTTTAAAATATCAGTGTAATGAATACTGGTAACTACATGTTGTCTTAGATCTCTGATAAGTAAAGTGGAGGCAAAATTAACACATAAGACATTATTTTCTGATTTTTAGTTTCTGCATTTGGTTTGCTAACATTAAGACTCACAAAGACAAAAGGAAACTAATTTCATCCTGAATCCCATCATCACTATATACAACTGTTTTCATTTTCTTCTATTTCTTAATACATGTTTAACTTACTTTTTAAAAAGTGTAATAATTAAACACCTGCAATTTTGTAGCCTTTACTTTCATTCAACCCATTTTATATATTTTTCATGTTGCTTTTGTCTTCATAACTCTAATTTCAATGATTGGCTAATATTTTTATATTTAATGTCTCAATTTACTATCCTATTGTGAGATGTTTGGATTGTTCCTGCTTTTTGCACTGGTAGAGTTAATTTTGTAATTAATTTTATGCACATAGTTGTGTTCCTCTTTTGAATTATTTCCCTAGGATAAATTCTCAGAAGTGATATTACTGGGTCAAAAGGTATAAAGGTTTTTATAGCCTTTCAGATAGGTTGCCAAATTGCTTTCCAAAAGGATTTTACTACATCAATTTATAATACCCAAGCTGCATCTCTTGATAATAATAAAGGTATTCCCATTCACTCATCATCCCTTACTCCATTCCAGAATCTTCTATGAGTATTCAAGCTCCACATCACTCAGATTATTCCTATGTTATGTACAATTTACCCAAATAATGATGCCACCTTCTGTTGTTTTAATATTATGAAGAAATTCCTGTTCCCACCTATGGAACACTGCAGAACTATTAACATCCAGTATTTTCCAGGCAACAAGCAATGAATAATTAGAAGTTTTGCCTCAGTAAGGGAAATTTTAAAAATATACTTTGTAAAGGGAAGAATAATAGATTAAGACAGACTCAGTGATAACAAGTACTTGTGTAATTAACAAAGTTTCATGACCTCCTGAAGGTGTTTGAATTCAATTTATTCTTTATCTTTTCAATAATTTATTGATTAATCTGTGATTGCTTATGATTTTATTCATTCTTTTCAGTTCAGGAAGGCATTAATATCATAGCATTTCTACCTCAGACACTTTACGCAGAGCAATAGTAAAAGATTTTGTTCAGAGCAAGGATTGTCTTCAGATTCTAGCACCATAATTTACAACCTTCATGGCCATAGGAAGGAATCTGACTTCTCAGAGCTGAAGTACTTTATTCTTTAAATGAGAAGGGTATTAATGCTCATGTTATCCTACCATGAAGACTGCTTGAGATCACCCATGCAGAGTCCCTAGAATATGGAGTGATTCCAGTGAATATTCCTGCAGCCATAGCCCTGTGGCATCCGATCCCATCAGATCTCGGAAGCTAAGCAGGGTCGGGCCTGAATCGTACCCAAATGGGAGACCGCCTGGGAACACCAGAAGCTGTAGGCTTGGGAGAAGGACCTGGCAACCCCCTCCCAAAAATCAATCTGCCATTGAAAACCCTGTGAACAGCAGAGAAGCACTGACAATAGTGTTTCCCCTGTGGTACAGAGGGTCGCTATGAGTCAGATACCGACTCCACGGCACCTAACAACAACAACAACCAGTGAATATTGTTATTAGACTGTACCACAGATGTTTTCTTTATTATAGCCATTTAAGATATGTAAAGAAACCATGTTGGGACAATCTAACATTCAAATACACTAAGAATATTTCTGAAACATTTTTGCAGTACTAGGGGGCTGAAACTAGGGCTTCATGCACACTTTGCAAGTGCTCTACCATGGAGCTGCACTCCCAGCCTCTTGTTTATTTTTTATCTTGAGACAGGATCTCATTAAGTTTAGCAGGCTGCTTCTAGCCTAAAACCTACAATCATCCTGCCCCCACCTCCTGAGTTGCTGGCATTACAGGTGTGCACACCACTCCCTGCTTCTGAAACATTTTTGAGCCATGGACTTATCTGCACATTTGTTGAAAGTTACCAATCTTCTCTCCTAGAAAAATACAATCTTTGCATCTTGGTCTTCCAGCATCTCTGAAGTACAGTCCACTGACCTCATGGTGAAGCTTTTGTTCCTGTGTATCTTATTTTGATTATGGAGAAATTAAACCTCAAATAACTTTCATGGTCTGTGCAATATCATAATTAATCAAAAGCATAAAGATCAAAGTAATTATTTTTATTTTTCATAGGTAATTTATATTCAGAAATGTCCAACTGGAGTTGGTGTTCTTAATTGTTACTACTTTTAAGAGGACCATAAGACAACAACTCATTTTGATCATTATTATTATTTCTTTTGTGAAAATACCAACCATCATACTACTAGGTTGTGTAGAGATTTTATTGAATTATGCACAAAGGTTAGATTTCTAAGAGAGGAACTGTGAAATAAATCTCACAAAATATGTTAAATGTTATAGTGGAAAAGATAGATAACATACATGAAAAGATAAGAAAGCCAAATGGAAATGATAGAAATGAAAAATATAAAATATAAAATTAAAATATACTTAAAGTTCTTGACAAGAGATTGGATATAGTAGAGATGGATCAATGAACTTGAAGATTGACCAGAAGAAACTACCTAACTAAAACCTATGAAAAATAAAGAAATGAGGCAATTTTAAAACACCACACTCCCACTTTGAGAGGAGGCTTTGAAGCTTCCTTGACAAATAGTAAGTAGGTAATTGGGCAATTTTGTGACTTCTGAGACTAGGTTAAAAAAGGTTGTCTTACTTCTCCTTGAGGGAGACTCACACTGGAATCCAGCCACTATGCTTCAAAGAAGCTCAGGACAAATAAGATGAAGGGACATGTACATGCCCTGGCTGCCAGTCTTCACGCAAGCCCCAGCTGACAACTTGTGTTGGCCATGAGGCACGTGAATACAAAAACCTTCAGATGACTACAGCTGACTATTGGCTGATTGAATCAATTGAGACACACTTGGTAAGAACCAGCTACATGGTCCTACTCAATGCCAAGTCCATGAAACAATAATAAGAAATACCTTTTAGATTTTTTGTTTTGTTTTCACTCTACTACATTTTAGATTATTTATTACACAATATTAGGTACATGGAACAAAAGCCAAGTAACCACTCTCTGTGAAATAACACTAAATAATTTAATGATAACTTATGAATTGAGTTCCAGAACACAAAGAAAGATAGAATGAGGAAAAAGAGTGAAACTTTCCAAACTGATGAAGTACATCAAACTAGAAATATAAAAATGACAGCAAACTCAAAGCAAGAGTGTTATACAGATTGTTGTTGTTGTTGTTAGGTGCCATTGAGTCGGTATCCGACTCATAGCGACCCTCTGTACAACAGGGGAAACACTATTGTCAGTGCTTCTCTGCTGTTCATAGGGTTTTCAATGGCAGATTGATTTTTGGGAGGGGGTTGCCAGGTCCTTCTCCCAAGCCTACAGCTTCTGGTGTTCCCAGGTGGTCTCCCATCCAGG
>VMDO01010209.1:0-72845 GCA_007922755.1 Pedetes capensis | reverse complement strand
AGTCGGATCCCCTTTTTTGGGAATAGGCACAAATATGGATCTCTTCCAGTCAGTTGGCCAAGTAGCAGTTTTCCAAATCTGTTGGCATAAACATGTTAACACCTCCAGTGCTGCATCTGTTTGTTGAAACATCTCTATTGGTATCCCATCAATTCCTGGAGCTTTGTGTTTCGCCAGTTCTTTCAAGGCAGCTTCCACTATATACACATATATATACACATATATATACATATATATATATACGTGTATATATATATGTACATATATATATATATATATATATATATATATATATATACTTTCTAAAATAGATCTAGCTTCTGCATATGACAGAGAACATATGGTATTTATCTTTCTGAATCTTATTGTTGCTAGGTGCTGTTGAATTGGGTCTGACTTATAGCCACCCTATATACTATATACAGCAGAATGAAGCACTCCATGGCACTGTGCCATGCCTGGCACTATTGTCAACCCTATTCTGCTATTCATAGAGTTTTCAATGGCTGATTGTTTCAAGATTGCTTCAGGAGTTGGTTCTCAGATGCTTCTCCAATTTTTGAAGTGCTGGAGATTGAATCCATGGTCTCAGAGAGTACCGAGCAGCATTCTATCAACTGAACTAAACCCCAGCCCCTTCTGAATCTTACTTCACTTAAAATAATGATCTCTAGTTCCATCTATTTTCTTGCAAATGACATAATTTGATTATTTTTATGGCTGAATATAACTTGATTGCATATATATATCACATTTTTTAAATCCATTCATCTGTTGATGGGCATCTGGGCTGCTTCCATACCTTGGCTATTGTGAACAGTGCTGCAAGGAGCATGGAAGTGGTTACAGTATGATGATTTGGATTCCTTTGGGTATATACCCAGTATTGGAATAGCTGGATCATATTGTAAATCTAGTTTTAGTTTTTTGAGGAAACTCCATACCGATTTCCAAATTACTGTACGAGATTATAGTCCCACCAGGAATAGGTAAGGTTTCCTTTCCCCTGCATCCTTGCCAGCATTTTGTTGTTGTTTATTTTGTTAATGCTAGCCATGCTGATTGGTGTGAGATAGAATCTCAGTGTAGTTTTGGTTTGTATTTCCCTGATGTCTAAGGATGTTGAACATGTTTTCATACATTTATTGGCCACTTGTATGTCTTTTGAGAAACATCTGTTCAATTCAATTGCCCACTATGGATTGGATTTTTTTTTTTGGTATTTAATTTTTTTGAGCTCTTTATATGTTATAGATGCCTGCAGTGGTAGCCCTGTGGCATTCGATCCCGTCAGATCTCGGAAGTTAAGCAGGGTCAGACCTGGTTAGTACCTGGATGGGAGACCACCTGGGAACACCAGAAGCTGTAGGCTTGGGAGAGGGACCTGGCAACCCCCTCCCAAAAATCAATCTGCCATTGAAAACCCTATGCACAGCAGAGAAGCACTGACAATAGTGTTTCCCCCGTTGTATAGAGGGTCGCTATGAGTTGGATCCGACTCGATGGCACCTAACAACAACAACAACAATATGTTATAGATATTAATCCCTTGTCAGATGTATAGTTGGCAAAGATTTTTTTCCACTTTGCGAGTGCTCTTTATTGTTTCCTTTGCAGTGCAGAAACTTTTTGATTTCATGCAATCTCATTTGTCAAGTCTTGCTATTATTTCCTGGGCTATTGGAGTCCTTTAAAGAAAGGTCTTGCTTATGTCCATATCTTGAAGTGTTTTCCCTATGTTTTCCTCTACTAATTTTAAGGTTTTAGGTTTTACATTAAGATCTGTGATCCATTTTGAGTTGATTTTTGTACAAGGTGACAGGTAGGGATCTAGTTTTATTCTTCTATATGTGACTATCCAATTTTCTAAGCATCCATTTGTTGAAGAGACTGTCTTTTCTACAATGTGTGTTTATGGCACCTTTGTGCCATAATCAGGTGGCTGTAGCTTCTTGGGTTTATTTCTGGGTCTTCTATTCTATTCTAATTGTTTTCATGTCTGTTTTTATGCCAGTACCATGCAGTTTTTGTTACTATGGCCCTCTAGTATAATTTAATGTGAGGTATTGTGATGCTTGCTATATTACTCTTTCTATTCAGGATTGTTTTTGGCTATTTTGGGGGCTTTTATGTTTCCATATGAATTTTAGAATTATTTTTTCTATTTCTGTGAAGAATGTCCATTGGAATTTTGATGGGAATTGTTATTATCTATAGATTGTTTTTGGTAGTATAGCCATTTTCACAGTATTAATTTTGCTTATCCATGAGTATATGAGGTCTTTCCATCTTCTAATATCTTCCTCTATTTCTTTATTCAGTGTTTTGAAGTTTTCATTGTAGAGCTCTTTCTCCTCTTTGGTTAGGTTTATTCCTAGATATATTTTTGAGTCTATTGTGAATGGGATTTTTTTAAAAGTTGTTTCCTCCAGTTCATTATTGATATATAGAAATGCTACTGATTTCTAAATACTGATTTTGTATCCTGCTACTTTGCTGAAGTTATTTATCAGTTTTTAGAGTTTTCTCTGGAGTCTTTAAGGTCTTCTAAGTATAGGATACTATAGGACCTACAACAAGTATAGGATCATATCAACTGCAGATAGGGATAATTTATTTTCTTTCTTCCCTTTTTGTATCCTTTTTTATTTATTTCTCATGTTATTACTCTGGCTAAGACTTCAATCACTATATTGAATAAGAGTGGAGAGAGTGGACACTCTTGTCTCATTCCTGATTTTAGAAGAAATGTTGGCTATGGGTTTGTTGTATATAGACTTTACTGTGTTGAGTAATGTTCCTTTTATTCCTGGTTTCTTCAGGACTTTTATCATAAAGGGATGTTGAACTTTGTCAAAGATCTTTTCTACATCTATTGAGAGGATCATGTGAATTCTGTGTATGTATGTGCTGCATTACATTTATTGACTTGCGTATGTTGAACTATTCTTGCACTGTTAAGATAAAATCCACTTGATCATGGTGTATGGTCCTTTTGATGTGCTGATGGATTTGGTTTGTGAGTATTTTATTGGGATTTTTTTGCATCTATGTTCATCAGGGAAATTGATCTATAGTTTCATTTTTTTGTTATTGGATCCTTATTAATTTGGGTAGTAGGGTGATACTGGCTTCATAGAATGAGTTTAGAAGCATTCTTTCCTTTTCTGTTTTATGGAATACTTTGAGGAACATAGATGCTAATTCTTCTTTAAAGATTTCATAGATTTTTGCTATGAATCCTTCAAATCCTGGGCTTTTTTAAATTGGGAGACTTTTTACTATAACTGTTTCAATTTCATTGCTTATTATAGATCTATTTAAATTATTTATATCATCTTGATTAAGTTTGTTAAGTCATATGTGTTAAGGAAATTATCCATTTTTCGAATATAAATTCTCAAAATTCTCATAAAGATTCTCTGTATTTCATTGGTATCTATTGTGATGATCCCTTTTTCATTTTTCATTTTATTAATTTGGATCTTCTCTATCTTTCATTTGTTAGTTTGTCTAAGGATTCGTTAGTCTTGTGTATCTTTTCGCAGAAGCAGCTTTTTGTTTCCTTGATTCTTTGGATTGTTATTTTAGTCTTCATTTCATTAAGTTCTACCCAGATCTTTATTATTTCTTTCCATCTACTAATTTCAAATCTGGTTTGTTCCTGTTTTTCTAATGCCTTAGGTGCATAATTTGAACTCATATTTTTGATGTATGCACTCATAGCTATAAACTTCCCTCATAGAACTGCCCTTTCTGTATCCTAAAGTTTTGGTAGGTTGTATTTTAATTTTCATTTGATTCCAGGAAGTTTTTAATTTCCTCCCTGATTTTTTGGTGACCCACTGATCATTCAGGAGTGTGTTGTTCAGTCTCTATGTAGTTGTATCATTCTTGTTGCTTCTCTTGCTCCTGCTTTCTCCTTTTTTTTCCATTATGATCTGCTAAAGTTCAAGGAACAACTTTTATTTTTTTGTATTTGTTAAGACTTGTTTTATGACCTCAAATGTGGTCAAGTATTTTAGAAAAATATCTGTGTGCTGCTGAGAAGAATGTGTATTCTGTAGCATTTGGATGAAATATCCTGTAAATGTCTACTCAGTCCTTTTGATCTAAGGTTCTGTTTAGCTCTGAGATTTGTTGATTTATTTTTTGTTTGTGTGATCTGTCTATTGATGAGAGTGGTCTATTGAAGTCACCTATTATTATTGTAGCTAGACCTATTTGTTCCTTTATATCTAGTAGTGTTTGAGGTTTTGTGTTAAGAAATTAAGTGCATCAACGTTTGGTGCGTATATAATTGTTATACCTTCTTGATGGATTGTTCCCTTCATTAATATGTAGTTATCTTTAATCTCTCCTGATTAATTTTGGGCTGAAGTATATTTTGTAAAATATCAATATGGCAACACTGCCTTTTTTTTTTTTACTTCTTTATACTTGGTACATTGTTTTCTATCCTTTCATTTTCAGTCTGTGTGTGTCTTTTTCGTGAGATGTGTTTCTTGGAGACAATAAATAGAATAAATAGTTGGGTCTTGTTTTTTTCCCCTTTGGTATTGAGAATTGAACCCAGGGCCTCACACTTGCATGTTTTGCAAGTGCTGTACCACTGAGCTGCACCCCCAGCCCATTTTTTTTTTTTTTACTTTTTGAGACAGGGTCTTGCTAAGTTATGCAGAATGCCTCTGGTCTCGAACTTGCAATCCTCCTCCTCTGTGGGTCTTGTTTTTAAATCCAACCAGTTCATCAGCATCTTTTAATCAGAGGATTAAGACTATTTACATTTAGGGCTATTATTAAGAGTAATTTGGTGTTTTCTATAATTTTGTTGCCTGTTTTCCTTTTTGGTTTGCGTATTTTGGTGTTGATTTTTTTCTCCCTTTCTTGATTATCCTACGGGTCTGCAGATCTAATAAATTGTACATATTTGCTTCTTTCCTAGCTCTTATTTGCTCATATGTTCCTCTCATGGGATTTATTCATTCCTGAGCTCTTGTATTTGTGCCTGTATTTCATCTTCTTTTGTGTGTAGGATTCTTTTAAGTGTCTTCTGCAATGCTGGCTTAGTGAGCATGAATTGTTTAAGTTTGTGCTTGTCTTGGCAAGTCTTTATTTCTCCATCAGTTTTAAAAGATAGCTTTGCTGGATATAGTAATGTTGGCTGACAGTTATTAACTTTCAAAGTTTAAAATATTCCAGGCTTTCCTAGATTTTAGGGTTGCTAATGAAAAGTCTGATGTTATTCTAATGGGTTTGCCTGTATAAATGAGTTGATTTCTTTCTTGCAGGCTTAAAAATTGTTTCTTTTCTCTGTAGTCTTAGCATTTTAATTATAATGTGATGTGGAAAGGTTCTTTCCTGGTCAAGTTTGTTTGGAGTTTAATTGCCTTTCATGTGGATGTACATTACTTCTAGCTTTGGGAAATTTGCTGCTATTATTTCATTGAATTTTCTATGCCTTTAGTTTTAATCTCAGCTCCTTTTTCTACCTCAGAGATTCATATGTTTGGTCTCTTCATCTTGTCCCACAGTTCTTGAACATCATGTTCATAGTTTCTTTCTTTTTTAATTGATGTCTGAGTATAGCATCTCCTCAACCTTGCCTTCCATCCCTGATATTCTGTCTTCTGTTTGATCTAGTCTCCTTTTATTACTTTCCACGTGTTTTAAACTTGATTTACTTTACCTTCCATTTTCAGCATTTCCATTTTTTCATAATCTCAATTTCCTTGCTGAATTTCTCATCCAGAACCTAAATTGAATTTCTCCATTCATTCATTTTCTTATTTGTATCTTATTTGAGATCATTTATCACTTTTATGATTATACTTTTGAATTATTTATCCAGCATTTCAACTATTTCAGTATCTTTGACTTTGTTTTTTGGGGACTTATAATCTTTTGAAGGTATCTTGCTCTTTCATCTTCCTTGTATTTCTTTGTTGTGATTTGAGCATCTAACTGTTGGGGTGGAAGTTTCTTGGAGTTTATTTGGGAGTCTTCTTTTTTAGCAATCTTCTTTTGAGGGCTCTGTCCCCAGTACTCCCCTCAGAGATTGGGAAGCAAATCTGAGTTACAATAACAACACCTAGCCAAATCACGTATATAATTACTATACAATTAAAATTGATTTATTCCAGCTAGTATACTACCAATGAACTTGGGAAAGATGATAGCCGAAATAACATAAGTTATAAGATGAAAAGTATGAAAAATGTAGTTATAAGTTATAAAATGAGTAAAATGATAGAATGGAACAAAGGGGATGAAGAAACAAACAGCTGTGCTAAATGAGAAAAACTGAGCAAGAAGAGGAAGAACAGAGAGGAGTATGTGTGTGGTTGGGAGGGAGAAGAGAGCAAAAGGTTATAAATAGTCTGTTGTACAATAAAGAAAAAAGTTCACAAATAAAGTTAGTTAAAGTTAAGAACAGGAGTAACAACTAAAAACTTAAAACCTGTTTTTTTGTTGTTTGTTGTTTGTTTCTGTTTTGTTTTACTAAATATAGGAGTGGCTTTTCTGTGGGTCCTTCAGTATTGTAGTCTGTCAGATTTGGGGTTAGGGAGGACTGTTGTACTGGGAGGGATTTTTGTTTTGTTCAGGCTTTTGCTGGTCCAAGACTAGTCACGGGTCTACTGCATATTGACTCTTTTTCTGGTCTCTCTATAGGCTCTACCTTGTATACCTGTGCCAAGGAGGAGTTGTGAAGCCCAGAGTCACAGGGGCTTCAGCTAACTGAGTTGCTCAGACCCAGAGTCCTAACCAGTGGCTGAGTTTCCTTTTTGTCTTGTTATCTGTGTATGTGTGGGGTGGAGGGGATTAGAAACCACAACACTGGAAGGCACAGAGTCTCTAACTCCAATGCCCAGAGTCATATCCACAACTCAGTGAATGCTTGGGTCATTCACTGAGCTTTCTCAGCATGTGTGATATCCCCAGCTGTGGCTTGCCTGCCTGTCAGGGAGCTGTGGCATGCCAAGCCATTTTTGCTGGTGCTGGGTCACCAGGCCTGTCTTGGTCACCTGCCCAGGACCTGTAGCTCACCAAACCCTTTTCATGGGTGCTTAGTTGGGTCATCCACCTAACTTTTTTAGTGTGAATGCATCTGGCCCTCCCACAGTCCTGCAATTGCCTCATGCATCTGCCCCACACATGGGTGCTATTGGAAGGTATTCCCAGGATGCATGTTCTATGGTTCGTGTTTGTATTGTACTCCGCCTCAAGTAGCTTGTTGTTATTGTTAGGTGCCATCCAGTCGGTGTCTGATACACAGTAACTGTATATACAACAGGAAAACACTATTGTTAGTGCTTCTCTGCTATTCATAGTGTTTTCAATGGCTGATTATTTTTTGGGAGTGGGTTGCTGGGTCATTCTCCACAAGGTAGCTTAGTCTGAAATCAATGGGCTTCCTCTCCAAAGGATTTCTGGTTGTCACCCCCCAAGAACTGGGGAGTGATGGGACAGATTTTTTCTGTGTGGAAGTGACCCACAAGGGAGCCCCTGCCATTTCCAATCCTCCACTGGGTTTAAGGCTTGTGAGATCAAAGAGCTTTATGGCTGCCAGTTTCTTTTTCACCTGAGGTGTTTGGCTTGCTGCCTAGATGAGGACTTTTCTTCCCTTCCCCCAGCAAGGGTGTCGGGTTGGAGCAGATTATTCTCCTCCTTTTTCTTGAGTACCTTTTCTAATTCTTCATGTTCTCAGCTGACCTGTCAGCTCTTTTGTGGTATACACCTGCTTCACTTCTGCTGTTTTCTTCAGAATCTAGTTCATTCTTTGTTATTTTGACTTTTTTCTTCTAAGAGTCCTTAGAGAGGCAGCTTCTAATCTGCCATCGGTAGGTCTGAGCAACTGCAGTGTTACCATTTTTTGCTGTGTTAAGGTCCCTGCCTCTGCCAGCCATAATACTTTTGAGGTCCTTACATTTAAATCCTTCACAGTCAGGTGCAGCAACTATTTTTCAACTTTTCAGGAGTTGATAATGCAGTTAAAAATTATCCAGGTTCAATAAAAAAATAATTACCCTGGCTGGCAAGGTGGTTCTGTAATCAAATCTTCTTGAGAAATGCTGGGTAAATAATTCTAAATAGGCTTTGACTTTTAGATTCCTTGTTGGGCTAATGCATTTGGAAAACCTCTAATAGAAGAATATAGTATACAATAAAGGGAAGTAGTGTTTTTTAAAACTTATCATTTCTACATATTTTTAAAAAAATCTTTTAAATTTTTACATTTTTATTTTTTGAGATAGACTTATTATATGTCCCAGAGGGCTGCTGGGTCTGGTTCCTACTGGGTCATGAAAGCTGATTATGTCACTATCTCTCATCTTTTTGGTGACATCATGTCAGTAGCTTCTGATTGGCTATGGTGGAAATATTTAAACTATGGGAATCAGTGAACTCAATAAATCAGGGCTTTTCCTCCTTAAGAACTATTTTGTAAATATTACCAATGTGGGGTCCAGAGGACTCACTATCCCTGTTGTACCTATTGCTCTACTCTCTTCCACATCAGAGAAAGAGAATACTTGAATGAATAAAGGCCTGGACTAAATATTTTTTTCTTTTTTTTCAGTATTAAGTGGTGAACCCAGGGTCTCATGCATGCTAGACAAGCAGTCCACCACTGAGTCACACTCAGCCTCTTTTTAATTTTATTTTTTGGGACAGGGTCTCTCTAAGTTGCACAGGCTGCCTCTGGCTTTGAACCTGTAGTCCTTCTGCTTCAGCCTCCTGAATAGCTAGGATTACAGGCATGTACCATGGTGCTTGGCCTAAATCATTCTTAAATAAGTATTTGTTTTTACTTTTCTTGAAAATCTAGGAGATATATTTTATTGCCACTATTGCTACAATCTTCTATGTGTCTGTAACCTTGCGCTATGGGGGCTTGCATGTTGCTGTGATGCTGAAAGCTGTGCTGCCAGTATCTCAGATATTAGCAGGGCCACTGTTGGTAGACAGGTTTCAGCTGAGCTTCTAGACTAACACAGTCTAAGGAGAAGACTCAGCAACCCACTCCCCAAACAATTAGCCACTGAAAACCCTATGAATAGCAGAGAAGCACCATCAAATATAGTGCCAGAAAATGAGCCTCCTAGGCTGGAAGTCATTTAAGAAATGACTGGGGAAAAGTTGTCTCCTCAGTGTATAGCCCATCTTAATGATGGGAATGGAGTAAAGCCCCTGGGACCTCCTGTTGCTGATGTGGCATGACTCAAACTGAGAAGAAACACGGTGACTGCAACATTGGGCTAAATGTAAAAAGATCATGTGCATGGCACAGTATTGGGTAGTGTTTCTTTCTGTTATACATAGGATTGTTATGAGTCAGATCTGACTCTATACCACCCAACAACAGTAAATTGCTAAAATGTCAGCAACTCTTCCCATACCAAATCTTTATTTGTTTTTGGCTTAAATTTAAGGATATTTTAAACTTTTTTCAATCATTAGGAAGCTAGAAAAGGAGTGGTATCTTTTTATTATAAGTTATTTTTTATAATAAATCTACACACAAACTTGGGAAATATAAAGTCTGTTGCAGATGGCATTAAATTGGTCTCTCAAGTGGAAAGAATATATCACAGTGTGTTTGTGTTAGTAACCTAGCAACCATGTTGTTCCATATTGTGAGTTTAATATGGGACAATTAATAAATTTGAGTGGCCAATCATAAATCTATCCTGCATCGTTCTGGAGCTGCCTCAATCAATATTCATTCAGTACTTCCTAGAAACAGAGTAAGAAGTACTTGTGTTTTGGTATTTGGATGAGAATTATAGATTTTTTCCCTCAGTTCCTTCAGTTCCCTTCAGTTCACCTCCTTTTGCTGGAAAATTCTTCCAGAATGGTATCTGACACTGGTTAACATGTCATTTGGCTTTTTGCTAAGGCCATTTCTGGAAGTCTAACAGATGTACAGTTAAACTTCTTGGTTTAAGCTAATGGGACTTTACAAATTCATATAGAAACTTTGAACACCTAACATAGATGATATTCTGAGAATTATTACCTCTTAATAAGCCAGTTAATGACAAATCAAATCTTTTGAGAAGGAATTCCAATAGTGTCAGATAAAGCAGTGATTCTCAAATTTGAGACCATTGAAGTCACTTACATTAAGATCACCAATGACATTTGTTTCAAATCCGCTGGAAAGGATTCCTGCTGGCTATTTTTGAAGATATCTATAATTTCTATTCAACTTGACTGCTGCTAAACATTTCATTTACATGTCTAGAATAAGGGAAAAGATATTGACTATATTATTGATCCTCTGCTCCTCTAATCTCTATTTCCTATGAATGAGCCTATAAATTCCATATCATTAAGATCTTTTGAAACTGTCTCTCTTTCTCCATCACACCTATAGTAACTACCTTGGTAATCCTCTGGGGATTGTAGCACCTTCCCAACTGGTTTCCCTTTACTTGGTCTTTCTTCCTTTAAATACATCGTCTCTACTGGACAATTATTATATATATTTGTATTAATAAATAACAGCTCTTCAGTGTTTGCTCATCATAGTCTTTCCCAAACTGGGACTGCATAGCACTGATTGAATGAAATAAAATTTCTAGGTAGGACATGGATATCCATATAAAACAATCATTTACAGATTTACTTTTATGCATATTAAAATGAAACTAACACCCCTTATTTAAAGCAGGCGAGATGAGTTTTTACTGTGTGGTTCGGTAGCAGACACTATCAGTACCCAACTCATATTCTTTTGGTTAGCCTAGATCTGCCCTAGACCTGCTATGGACTGTACGACCTCATGATTTTGCTGGGCGTGGTGGTGCACACCTGGAATCCCAGCACTTGGGAGCCTGAGGTAGGAGGATCGATGTGAGGTCAAGCCCAGCTAGGCTACATGGTGAGTCCCAGGTAAGCTTCACCTGTAGAGTGAGACTCTGTCACACAAACAAAACCAAAACCAACCAAACAAAAACAAACCAAACCATAATTCTTCCTAATTGGCGTGGTTGATCTGTGCATAGGGTAGGCCAGGATAGTGAAGACAGTTAACTTCTCTTGGAGCAACCAATGGAAAATGAGTGTCAGGAGTTTGTGGGCATATATCTTAACTTACTTGCCCTTGCTGGAACATTTCCAAGGAGATTCTTACAGTTGCTTAGAAAATATTTGTTGCCCACTATGATAACTTACTCTGTAATGTTCTGTTTACTTGTTGTTAGGTACCACCAAGTTTGGTCCCACTCATAGTGACCCTCATAAGGTGTTCTATAGCTGATTGTTTGGGATTGTTTCGGGAGTGGATTGCACACTGTTCTTTCATTTTTGCAGTGCTGGAGATTGAACCTGGGTCCTCAGAGAGTGCAGGGCAGCACCAACTGAGGTACCAACTGAGCTAACCTCCAGCCCCGTTCTGTTTATTAGCTGTCCTCTATTCTCTTGACAGTTCTTTAGTCCTTTACACACTTCTTGGTATTACTTCCCAAGGAGATTATTTGCACCTGAATCTTTGACTTTGGAAGTCTAATCTAAAACAGTTGGTAGTAGAGGTGGCCTTAGACAGCAGATAATTAAAATGAGATCCTGAAATTTGATCATTCTCTGGTCAGATAAAATAAAGATCCTATTGCTGATTCTAATTTTGGTGGTGATAATCCCAGCTTCTTATAGCACTGCTATTACCAGTTTTCTGGAAACCCTCAAAGTGGCAGTAGCCACCTCCTCTCTCTGGCTAGGATCTCCTATTGCCTGCAAGCTGCTGCACTTTCAGGGCTTTCAAGATGATGCTTACCCTCCTCCAGATCTGCCTACACATTTGCTCATTGTTTCTAGGCCAATAACTGGAGCCACACATTAGCATGGAAAGAGCAGGGACATACAGTCTCTGGGATGGGAAGAAATGGATTATTAAAGAGCTAGAGTACATGGCTAATACTGACAAAAACTTGAAAGGCATGTGTGCAAATACAGTAGGACGAGGGAGAAAATGTAGCATTTAAAAAATGATGGGAAATATTCAAGAAAGAGGAAACATTTATGCAGTTAAGGAGAGAATTGCTATAGTAATTTCCTTGAGTAGGTAAAATGAATTGGTCCAGTGCACAAGTGGAAGGCTTCAATTTTTAAAAATTATTATAGCCATTTTCTTGAGTAGGTGAAAACAATTGGAATCCAGAACAAACATGGGAGAAGTGGTTGCACCCTTGGTAACTTTGGATAAGAGAATATGAGGAAGGAGAACATCTCAAGAAGACTGAGTACTGGTAAAAGCATCGAGAAACAGACTTCTGAGGCCTAATGACCTCAGGGGATGGGGGTTAGCTCAGTTAGAAGAGTGCTACTCTGCACTCTCTGAGGACCTAGGTTTGATCCCCAGCACTGCAAAAATGGGAGAAGGACATGGCAATCCACTCCTGAAGCAATCCCAAAGCAATCAGCCATTGAAAACCCTATGAGCATCACTATGAGTCAAACTCGATTCAATGACACCTAAAACAAGGGCCTCAGAAATCACCCAGCTCCACCCTATAGGTTTGCACATGAGGAAAGGGAGAGTCAGGGAGATTGAGGGGCATGTATGTATAATGGCAGAGCCAGAGCTAGAGGCAAAGTTTCCTGTTTATGAGTGATACATTCACAACAAAGTTAATATGTCAAGTTTTAGGCTATACTTTGTCCTTCTCTCTCTCTTTTTTTTAACATGAGATATAGTCTTGCTATATAGTCCAGGCTGGGCTTGAGTTCACAATCTTCCTTCTTCCACCTCCCAAATGCTGGGACTGTAGACATACCCTCACCATGCCTGGCCATATACGTAGTACTTTTTCAGCGTGATATACAGTTACAAAGTAAAGATTTACATAAATGACTCATCCAAATATATGTGCAAACATAATTTTCATTTTATGAAAATACACTTATAAAATATATTACTTATATATTTTACTTATATTATATTTTTATTATATTACTTATATTGCATATGATTTATTTTTATTCATATTAAAATGTTTATATTTATAAAATAACTTATAAAGGTCCTTTTCCTCTTTCTTTCTTTCTTTTGTCTTTTCATTTGTTTGCTTTTTTGAGACTGAGTTGTCTATGTAGTACAGGGCTGGCCTTATACTTATGATTCTCCTGTCTCCACCTCCTAGCCTCTGGAATACAGGTGTTCTAGGTATGTGCCACCATCCCTGGCCTCTTAGAAAGGTTTTTGAAAAAATGATATAAATTAGGTTTTTCAAGAAAAAAGTTAGGTTGAGCAATATTTTTCCTGTTTTGATAGAATAGAATGTTTAGGAACTAGGAAACCACATTGCTTTTCTTCAGCTTATGGTGTGGTCATTAGACTTACATCTGTCATGTAACTTTTCCAGAAGTTTTATGAATAAGTGTTATCTGGATGTACATGTAATGTTATACGTTCCAGAGTCTGACTAATCCTTCCAAGATAATGCATTCAAAAAGTGAGTAACTGATGTTCTCCTGGAGAGAAATTTGTGGGAAATAATACTGACCTCATGGTTTTATGCATGTCTGACTCATCTGTATGACTGTTCAAATTTACCCTACCCTTAATAATGGTATAATAAGAGGGAAAAAAGGTAGGGTCAGTCAATGAATAGCTGATTGATTGATTGACTGAGTCTGCTTCATTTTCTTTCCTGACTTCTTTGTGATAGTAAGAAAGTCATTTAACCTCTCTCTGTCCTCATTTTAATTATTGAGGTCAACTTTGAGTTTGAATATTTTATGAGTCTATGAGCTCATAAATCTCCTGAGAATTTCAGATTTTTATAAAATAGACACAATTTTTATACCACTGAGTAATTATGATGAATTTTCCAATTTTACTTCTATTGAGGAAATTTTTGGACATTATACAAGCTAGTAATTTGCCAGATGCATGGCTTGATTTGTGTGCTATTTAAAGAGATACAAATAAGTAATTAGGAAATAAAATAGAGGTGTGTGGGTTTTTGTGAAAGAAGGAATAGAAATACATATATAGTATATTTAAATTTAAAAATATGATATATAGCAATTTCCCAAAAGCTTTTATTCCAAGAAGATAACTGGTCCATGAGAAAACAAATGTAAACTGCTTATAAATTGGAGTGAAACAGTAAAATAACTATTTTAAAAATTCAGTGATATATCCTAAGTATGCCAAATCTTTACTAGCATTTCAGCCACCTTAGGGTATAGTTGCTTATAACATCAAAAACAATAGAAAAGAAAAGAAATTGAAGCTCTTCAATCTTGATGTGCCAGTTTATGCAGTTATTTAAAGAACTGTTCCCAAGTCAAATGGAAAATGAACTTATAGCCTCTTTACTCTCCTTTCTTCAATATATATTTCTTTAAGTGTTTAGCATACAAACATCGTGTTAAGGGCTTGAGGAATTTTAGAGATGGAGAAGATATTCCTATCAAACGACTTACAATTTAGGAGGAGAAATAAGTACACTTATAGTTGTTATTTAGGGGTCTGATTTAACAAATCTCAAAAGAGTGGTAAAAATTTGGAATGGAATTTTTGTTGAGATGACTTTGAAATTATGGATATTAAGTCATCTAACCATGAACATGGAGTATCTATCCCATAAAGTTATTGTGAATGGATCCCTATTTTGTAGATGTTTTTGCTGGTATAAAGGAATGCTTTAGATTTTTCAGGCTCAGTTTATACTTGCTCATTTATTTGAGTAGTTCTACCAGTTGTTTATGTTGATACAGAATTTTTGTCATCCAAGCCTTATGAAAGTAAGGAAGTTTCAAGTTTTCTATTCCTACCCTCAGGAAATGTTTCACTTTTCTTTTTAAAATAATAAACAGGCATTAAAATTTGTGAAATATTTTCTAGATCATTGGAGAAATCATGTGATTATCCAGTTTGCCTCTACTGATTTTTGTTATTCCATAATTCTTGCAATCCTAGGACAAACAATACTTGATCATTATTTTAAAATGCACTGTTGGATTTGATAAGCTAATACATTAGGATTTTGGCATGTATGTTTGTGAGAGAAATGGTCCTATAATTTTCTTTTCTTGTACAGTCTTTAACAAACCTTGGAATCAGGGCCACACAAACATCCTAAGATCTACACTTGATCTTAGCCAAAAGGCTGAGAAGTGATATATCCTAAGATCTATTAGTTAACTTCCTCCCCAAACATATTTAAATTTATGGAACAGATAGTATAATAGAACATTGCTCGCTCCCTGAGAGTTTTGTAAACCCTATTCTACACCCTCTAGGTCTGGAGTTTTCACTTGCTTTGCTACTTCTCTATTCAAGGTATCTAAATTTTCTTATACCAAATTTGGTATTTTATGTTTTGTCCACAAATTTATGCAGTAAATCTAAATTATCAATTTTTAGTACAATTTTTTTGTTCTAATTATGTTTACTTAAACATTTTGTTTTCAGACTGGGAGTGTAGCTTAGTGGCAGAGCATGTGTTGTTTGCATGCTTGAGGACCTGGGTTGGAGCCTCAGTACTGCAAAAAAAGTTTTTTGGTTTTTTTTTCAAATCTCTGTTTTGTCTATACTTATTTCCCTCTGTTCACTATTTTGGTGTTTCTTTCTATTCAGAAGAGAGAAAAAAAGGACAGTGAGTTGAGGAAACTCACAGAAGCTGCAATGTAACAGTTGCCTTGCAAAGAAGGCAAGTTTGCAAGAACAAGGCAATGTGAAAAGAGAGAAGTATATGAGCAAATTTATTAAACTGAGAAAGACTTTTTAAATGAAAGGAGTGGATAAAAAATTCATTTGTTCAAAGCACAGAACATATAAAGTAGGAATATAGAGGATAATGTCATAAATATAAGTTTGACATTTGAGCTATAGCGAAAAACAAGCCTAGGATTTAGTTTGAGAGGTAATTACAAATTGAAGATTCTGAGAAAGAAAGCTAACATGATTAAAAGGATTTCCCTTGTATAGAATGTTGAATAGGGAAGGACCAAAGAAGGCTATTCATTATTCATGTAATGATTATTTTAATTCAACAATTAAGAATGATTGGAACTATTATTTTGTTTCCTCTTTTCCAGTTACTGTCAAATTTTTGAAAAGTTTATACCACACTCATTGCCTTTGCTCATAAAGTGCTTCTAATTTCTTTTAAGTTCTTGTTATCTGGCTTCTGCCCCAAGTTTTTGACTCTTACAAAGCTTCATAGAGTTGCCAAATCAAATAACGTTGAAATAATTTTTATCCTATTTTATTTTCTGAGGTTCTTCACCTCTTTGACTAAGAACATTTTTCTCTTACCTTGGCTTCTGTGAAATTTGGTTGTTTTGCTTTCTTTTTTTCCAAATTATTCCTTCTATGGCTTGACCTTCTTCCTTATTCTCTGCCCCTAGCATGCTATTAAGATTTTGTTTTTGGGCAAAGTCAGTGGTCAGGTAAATAAATCTAGGGCATTTCATTCTCCTCCTCCTCCTCCTCCTCCTCTTCTTCCTCCTCCTCCTCGTCTTCTTCTTTTCTTTTTCCTTCCCCCCTCCCCCCCTCCTCCTCTTCCTTTCTTCTTCTCCTGGCTCCAGTCATAATTTCTACTATGATAACTCTCAAAATGAGACTGAGAGCTTACTGAGAACATGGTCAGTATCTCCCTCACTGATGTAGGCTCATTTCTTGCCACTCATTCTATAACTGTATACCAAGAGCCTCATCTAAACCAGGAACCTGGTGGCTGCTAGACATACAATGGTGATAATATGAGCCTGATTTTGAAGAGAGTATAGTAATAAATGGTTCTTGAATGAATGAGTGAGTATCTGTCTTCAACCTTGGTCTCACTTTTAAGATCCACTGCTCATAGAAATCTTTGTCTGGCTGTTCATGCTGAGGCATCAAATATATTTCAGAACTAGCTAATCATCTTCTCTAATTTTTTCCTTCTTATGTTTTGATTTGTGATGATTGTATTACTCTTTTCCAAGTCTATTAAGACCAAAAAACCCCAATCATCTCTGATGCTTTTCTCTATTTTGACTTTTCAAAGCCAATTAATTGCCAAAATTCAAGCAATTGTCATGTTTTCAGTCTAAGAATTTACTAATGGTCTCCCTCCATTCAATCTCTTTCCCTCTAATGCGTCCCTGGCATTGCTGCCTCAGGAGAGTCTCAAAGCCCAGCATTGGCCATGTTAGTCCATTGCTTAGAGACCATTACTGATTAGCCACTGCCAAATGAAATAATAGTGGATTTTCTCCCTGTTTGTTGCCCCGTAGATCCTCTGTTCTACACATGCAATTTAAATGTTCCACGTATTTCTATCTCAAGGCCTTTGCTTTTGCTGTTTCATCCCCTTGAGTATTTAGGTACATTTATTTCTACATGTTCATATCTTTCTATTATTCAAGGTCTACCTTAAATGTAACTTTTTTTCTTAAAATCTTTTCTGATTCCCCAGATTTCCTTATCTTCATTGGTATAAAGACACTGGCATTTATTAATATGTCATCAAACACTTTCCAAACTGAATTGCAGCAAGTTTTGTGTATGTTTGTGATAGTTTGAATTACCGAATATTCACTCCCTTCCCTTTTCTACTCTAGATGGAGCATGTTTCTGTGTCCCATAAGTATTGGGTTTAGCTGTATAACTTGTTTTGATAAATGCAATGCTAGTGGACTTGTCTGCATGAGCAGAGGTCATAAATGTGCTTGTGTGGTTTGGCTTAGACCTTGTGCTTCTTTCTTAGACATCAGATCATGCCCTGTGGGAGACAACTGAAGCAGGCTTGAATGAAGCACAGGTGAACTAAAGCTCAAGACAGAGCTACTTAGCTGTGTCTAGACCATATCACTTAATTGGAATAAACCTGCAAAGTGAATATCATCATCATCATCATCATCTGTATTCCTGTGAGTATAATGGTAATATTGTTGCATTCCACTAAGATTTTGGTTGGTTCTTAGGAAGAAAATACTAACTACTATACCTTCTTATGGGGTTGGGGTTTAGCTCAGTTGGTAGAGTACTTGCTCTGCATGCTCTGAGATCCTGGGTTCAATACCCAGCCCTACAAAAATGGGAGGAGTAGGCAGCCTACTCCTGAAACAACCCTGAAACAGCCATTGAAAACTCTATGAATATCAGAGAAGCACTGACATAGCACAGTGTCTGGAAGTGTTTTGTTCTATTGTACATAAGGTCACTATTAGTTGGACCTGACTTGATGGCATTTAACAACAACATATTGTGCTACACACTTCAATGCATTTTTATTAAAATACTACTGTGCCACAAGTACTGGTCTACTTGTTTAGAATATAATGATTGGCAAAACCATCAAAGATTCTTGTCCTCATGGAGTTACAGTCTATTTGAGGAGATACTATTAATAACATTATATACTTGTGGAACGGGGGAGTCTATACTTCTTGAAACATACAAGGAATGGCCTCCATTTATCCTGGGAGATCAGAGTCTTGAGAGAGTGATTAGAGCTGAGACTTGAATGATAAATAAGGATTGATGAAGTGAACAGTGTGGTGAAGCACAGGGCTGACAGACAGAAATGAAATCGCAAAAACTGTAATGGAAGTAATCTTGCAGCAATCCTGTGGTGAACAGACATGTGGTATGTTCCAGGACTTTACAGAAGGTCACTGAGACTTCAGCTTACAAAGTAAGGGTAGTGTACAGGTAAGATAATGGAAAGCCTACTAAAGATTTAGGTTTTCATTCTATGAACTTTTAGAAACCATCAAAATCTCTTTAAGTACTAACATGCTCACGTTAGTGTTTCAAAAAGAATGCTTTATTTTCTAGCAAGCAAATTGGATGGGGGCTCTGGAACAAATTGTAGAGAAACAAATTAGGCAACTGTTGAACGTGACCAGGCTGGAAATGATGGTAGTTGCCCTAACGTGGGAGCAGTGGAGACAGAGGAAAGCAAATGGCTTTAAGGCATCTGTAGGAGGCAAATGCAGCCAGAAACCATGATGATTTGTATGTGGAGTATCAGGAAAAGGTGATGTCAAGGAAGTTTCTTTCCCTTCTTACTTACTCAACTGAATGAAGGTTGGTTGCATTTTCTAGAAGTAAGGATGAATTTATGGAGTAGTATTATGCTTGTTCACAGAGTAGCAGTGAAGCTATACATTAAGGTTGGAATGATGAGCAGGCAGTCTGGAATTCAGAGGGGTAGTTTGGCATTCAGAGGTGAAGATGTTAAGACAAATTTTGATAACACTTATAAAGAATTTGATAACACCCACGGAGTACTAAGTGGTAATAAGATGGAATTTTTCATTCATAGGGTGGGTTGTACTTGAACATATTTAAATATTAATGGGATTTCTCAATTGAAAGAAGTTTTAAAACACTCCTGATAGATAATTGATAAAGGGCAAGGTGCTTGAGAATTCAGGGAAGATAGGATCCACAGCACAAGTAGAAAGATTGGTGTTAAATATAGACATAACAGGAAAGAAGAAAAAGAATAGATACAGATATTGGTAGACTTATGGATTTGAAAGTGTGGATATGAGAGTTCAGATTTGATGCTTTCAATATTATTTTTGAAGTAGAATACAAATGAAGTAGAGTTGGTGGTGGTGATAGTGGTGGGAAGGAGGTTTGAAGATTAAGGAAAATACAAAATATTTTCAAAAGTTATTGTGGGATGAGAATTGAAAAGAATTTTGGTGGAGAGTTGTGTTTGAGTTTGTAGTTTATTAATTTATCCTGATAATTTGCCTCACAATGTGAGTGTCTTGAGCAGAGCTAGCTGCACAGGTACAGGTGAAGACAATATTACAACCACCTATGTTTGTCTGGGCTATACTTATAAAGACAAAACAGAAAAAGGGAAATGATTTCAGTTGGTTGGCAAGACTTTGTGAAGTGGTGTGCCAGGGAGTCTAAGATGACTAAAAAGGAAAATAAAAATGAAGAGTTTAAAATAAGTCAGACATCCAGAAAAATAGATGATTCTATTTCTACTAAAATTTCAGTCAATAGAAGCAAAGGAGGAGGTCAATAGAAGATTTCTGTAAAGATAATTTAGGGAGAAAATCACCAAGGTCACATTCACGTACATTATTTTCAACTACAAGACTTCATCAGAGAAGTTTCTTCATTAAAGTAAGTTTAGACAGAATTTGACTATAGCTTTTAATATCCTTGGAAAAAATAGGCAACATATCATTGACCTTGTTTTTACAACAATGAAAGATATTTAGGGTTAAGAGACTATGTTGTATTTTCTTTGAATATGAATTTCAAAATGTTTAATGATGCTCTGGTTACTTAAAAGAGAAGTCAGTATGAAATTTGGGAGGAAAAAATACTTCATATATATTAGAAAATTTCCCTGATGAAATGGCAACCAACATTCACTTGATGCCTTTGAAGGAGCCTAATGGATTAACTTATCCTTGAGAATTGTCCTTTGCAAATTTGCTTTTTGTTTTCTTAACCTTCCCCCACCATTCTAAATTCTAAGAAAAGCCGCACCAAAATGATTAAGATATTAACTTCTATGGTCAGCTGTTCCAGGAAAAAGGAGAGAGAGAAACATGGTCATGAGACCTCCTAATCAGCAATCTTTCTTTAGATTTATGGAACCCAAAGCATCTGGCGGCCTTCAGATAACTTCAGAATGTGTGTCAAATAAATGAATCACTGCAGAATTAATGATTACTCTAGCCATTTCACCCCACCTGTGGCTGAAAACATACTTCCTGAAATTTCCTATATAAGCTCTTCATTTGTGGTTGTTAGCCAAGATGGTCCTTAGGATGATAGTTCAGTGATTTTCTGATCAGCTAGCCCATCATAAGAAAATTCTTTGTTCACCATCATCTTGTCTCTTGATTAATTGGTTTCCATCTGTAGCCAGCAAACAAAGCCTTTGTGTGGTAATACTTTTAGAAAATTCTTGGGGACTCACCTGGTGTTTAGATGTATTGATTTCAAAGCTAAAGTCAGATTATTTGACTGATTTACCAAAGGTCTTTCACCACTAGGTAGGTCCATTCTTTCATACTTGCTTGAAGGAAGAAGAGAATGGGGGTGGGGGGAAGTGGAGAGAGAGAGGCAGGGAGAGAGACGGGGAGAGAGACAGGCAGAGGGACGGAGAATATCAACCGTTAAATTTGTTTAAAAGAAGATAGAGTTAAAGCAAGGGAGGGCATAGGTTCACTTTGAGAATGTTTTGGCTTTCTTTTGACTAGAGAATTCTTGTGCTGTCTCCATTCTCCTCGTGTGGTCAGAGAGCAGCTAATTACAAAAGGGAGTTTAGGGTTGTGGGTGTAGCTCAGAGCAATGGTGCTTGCCTAGCAAGTGTGAGACCCTGGGTTGATCCCTAGTGCATAAATATAAATAATGATAATAATAATGAGCTTGGCTATTCTCACTTTGTCCCATCTTCAGATTCATTCTTCGTTCTTTGTGGCTGCATTTGGTGGAGGTGACCCTGTGAATTGTGATTCCTGCACTTCCTAGCCCTCAGGCTTCTGGTTAGGCTCAGTGGGTCAGAGTGTGAGGAAAAGGGGCTTGGAATATTTCTTCTACTCCCTTCTTCCTCTTGTGCTTTACAAATACAGATGCTCCTGCATTTACCATGGGTTTTGTCTGCATCCACCCTTCATGAGTCAAAAATGCATTTAATACACCAGCCTACTGAACACTTCAGAGCGTAATGACATGGAACAAAGTTTCAGTTATTTCCCTGGGGATCTCAGGGCTGACTAGGAGCTGCAGCTCATTAGCTGGCATTGAGGGGAGAGGGGGTAGGGAAGAAAGAGAGAGGGAGGGAGGGAGAGAGAGAGAGAACACATGCTGGACTTCATACTGCTACTTTGCAGAAAAGATTGAAATTAAAAATTCCAAGTATGGTTGCTACTGAATGTGTGTGGCCTTCACACTATCATAAAATAAAAAAGCTTGTGAGTTGTTAAGTATGTCCGTATCAGGGTGCCCTTGCCAGACTCCAGAAGCACCTGTTCCTTTCTCTAGGCTGGGTGGCAACGGCTTTCTCCTGTTTCTGAACCCTGGTTGTACCCCATTCTTTATGGGTTCGCTCAATCTGTCCATACCTAAAGACAGTAATTTTGTGAACCTCTCTTAAAACTTTGGGCTGAGTGTGCCTTTTGCTTCCTACTGTGATTTAAGACCAATCCATTGGATTATTACTTTTATTTACTGAAAGATATATAATTGAAGGGCAGGGGTTTAACTCAATTGGTAGAGCGTGGCTCCTCACCCTCTGAGGACTCAGGTTTGACCCCCAGCACCATAAAGACAGGAGAAGGGTGTGGCAATCCACTCCCCAAGCAATCCCAAAACAATCAGCCATTGAAAACTCTCTGATGGTCTCTATGAGTTGGACATGACTCAATAGCATGTAACAATAACAACAACATATAATTGAAAGGGGGATCACTAAAGCAACAAGATGTAGTGCTAGAAATCATGACTGTGACTCTCATGAATGATGCTGAATTTGTACAAGGTAAGAGGTAACTATGCTCTTTCTGACTTGAGGTGCTCTTTCACACATAGAGCTGGGCAAGGAGCTTCTGCTCTGAATCCTGTGCTTTATCTTTTATTTTTTTCAGTATTAGGGGTTTGAGCCCAGGGCCTTATGCATAGTTTGCAAGTGCTCCATCATGGAGCTGAACCAGGAGCCCCTTTTTAAATTTCTTTTTTCTTGAGGTAGAGTCTCGCTAAGTTACACAGGCTGCCTCTGGCTTCAAACTTGCAATACTCTTGCCTCTGCCTCTAGAGTTGCTGGGATTACAGGTGTGCACCACTGTGCCTGGCAGTCTGTGCTTTAAAAGATACTGGCTGTCCTCCAGGTATGATCCTGCACTGAGATTAAAGAGTCTTTGGGGCCAAGAGTGCCCCTACCAAACACTCCATTCCACATCACCTCACCCCTGCCATCTAGATTGCGCTCTGGATGTTTGGGCCCTGGAAGTCTCCATCCAAAAACAGCATTTCAAGGGCCTTGTTGTACTTTTTAAAATTAAAAGTTTTTTTTTTTTAAAGTAAAGAATCATGCTGCTGCCCCTGCTGATTTGGATGGAGCAATGAATAAGAAAAGGTGAAGATGTGCTCAGGCTGGTGATTGGGGCTAAAGGTTGAATCTTGCCACCAGCTTCGGGTGCAAAACTCCAAGAATTCTACTAACTCGAAATTTAAACCTGCCTTTCCAGCTTCAGCTTCCTTTAAGAAAACTAAAAGGTTGGTGCCAATCAGGGAAGGGGGCTGGAACATTGTGTGGGCAGAAATTACCAAGCCTGGACTGGAGAGGCTGAGGAGAAGCTCTGGCCTCTGCACAAGGTCAGATCTCTGTCTTTATGGTTTCCTTCCTGTCCTCACACAAGCAAAGCCATCGATTCCTCTGATCTGCTCTCTATTGGGTGCTAAAATGACCTAAGTACAAAAGTTTTGTCATTTCTTGCGGCAAATAATTTATCCTTAAGTCCATTTTTATCTACTGTAAATGTAGTAAGGACTAATACCTTTCCCCACCAGCACAGGGAACACTTCTGTAACAAAAGACAAAAGGAAAGCATAACAAATTTGCTTAGTCAAAGTTTTGTGTGACACTGGAACCTTCAGAAATGGAGACCCAGAGGCCCAGGGAAAACTCTTTTTTATGCTTAGTTTCCACGAAAAATGGACAGCTGTGTAGAGAGGTGAATACACAGGTGGATTTGACCTAAAGGTCATAGACTGGAGGTGGGAACCCAGCAAGGCCTGTCTGTTCAGATTCTTCTTGGCCTTTCTGGATAGCAGTCTTTCCTCCCTGGCAGGGGAGTCCAACATTTTGGCTTCCCTGGACTGTATCAAGTGAAGAGGAATTATCTTGGGTTGCACACAAAGTATATAATATACTTAATGCATATACATAAAAACAGGAGTCATGAAGAAAATAAATGATAAAGAACACATGTTAAAAAAGTTTTTTTGGCCATATTATTAGCTGTCCTGGTCACATGCAGCCTGTAGGCCATGGCTTGGACATGCCTGCTTCCAGGTAAGAAGAATCAACCTTCTGGATCAAATTCTTCAATAGAGAAGGAGGAGGTGAGAGAGTGTCTTGTCTAGCTTTTATGGCTTGCTTTGGAAGAAAGGAGTTTGTGATATCTCACTGTCTACGCTAATATTGAGTTCTAGTTAAGCTCCTCTGCAAGGACGACAGATGCATGGGGCTCAGAGTGAAACCAAACCATGCTCAAGGAGACAAAGGCAGGTTTGACATTACTTTATTGTGATGCTTCTCTCCATGCCCTACCCCCAGGAATTGCTGCCCACAGTTGCTGCTCTCTGCGTGCCTTGTTGCCTTTCCATGCCTCCCAGTCCTCTGCACTCACTGGTCCTTTTGGTGGCCCATTCTCTACTTGCCCCATTCTCTTCAGGCATACACAGTGATGGTGGAGGGGCTTCTTAAGGCTTTTATATAATAGTGGCTAATTACCAAGACAGTTGTCCAATTACATCATGGTTACATGGAATTACATCATATTAATAGTATGCACATATACCAGTCCATGTCCCATTAACTCAGTTTGTTGCAGTTTACATTCCAATTCAGGTCACCCTGATCCGGCCTAACATTCCACCCCTTAAACTGGCTGAGATGTAGATGGGACATGGCACCAAAGGGCTAACCCCTGGGTCCTCCCTTTCATACCAATGTGTTTGTACAGTTTGTATGGTCATCTCTTGTGTGGCCTTTTGTGCAGGGAAAGCAAACAATAATCCAGTTGGCTGTTAGGGCATAAGCCTTTTTATGGTTCAATAGCAATGGAGTTATGAAATCAACTTGTCAATACTGAAGGGGTGCATCTCCTTGTTGTATTGGACTTTGCTTTTGCTATATGCCATAGCACTTTGGATGGGCTACAGCATTGGCAGGACATGGTCTAACTGCCTGAGTTGCTCCTGTGGGGTAAATTGTAGGCCCCAATGTCAGGCCATTTGTAGCATGGTCCAGGACTAACATATCCCAGTCAGTGATGGAGCCACATAGTTACATGGATCTGGGGTACCATATGCTAAGGGCTTGGGCAAGAGCATCAGCCTCATCATTGCCTGGGCTCACTGGAAGTTTTGTCCCACATGGGCTAATGGCCTACTAGTTAATTTTGTTGCACTTGCAGCTCTTTTGCCATATGGCTTAGCTACACATAAAACCCATGGCCTATTAGCCAATTCTGTGGCACCCACTGGGGCAGCCACAGAGTTAGCCCAACTAATCTGTACTGGTAGGTAAGAGCTGTGGTTTATTCAGGATCACTACCTATAGCATACTTAGTTCTGCCCACTAGCTTCTCTGTCCTGAGCCAGCATCTGACCAGATTTCATCTTTGTCCAAGCAGACAGCTACCACTGTCCACTGGCTGGGTTTACCATAAATGGAGACATCTGTATACCAAGCCTCAGGAGGGAGTGGTGGCTTCCCCTTACATATGGGTTAGGCATCTGTGGTACAGCAGGTAGTGGTCAGTAAATTTAACAAAGGTAATAGGGTCTAACACTTGTTGCAGCTCCTGGGAAAACGGGGGGTACTCACCTCTGCCCGTTGTTCTAGGTATGCTCCTCACTTCACTAAAATGGGTATTTGAGCCTCCCCTGTGCTGGGCACAGAAACCCATCACCCTATCCATCCTGCTATAGGATACATTGTCCTTACCTGTACTCTGCTTTCCAGGGTAATGGCTTTGCTAGCCTTCAGAGATGCACAGAGAGCAGCAAGTTGCTTTTTAGTAGGGAGTGTTGACTTTCTGCTCCCTTTCAAAGTGACCAAAACCTAATTGGCACTCACCATTTTTCCATGGGTTGTGATAGGCCCCATTCACCCCCCAGGGGTCATGATTACATCCAATTGGAACGGCATCTCAGGATCAACCACCTGCAACCCTTGAGCCTGTCCCATGGTTCATTTGGCTTCTGCTGTCTTCCCTTCATTTGTAAGGGAATCAGAGGTTAACATAATATCATCAATATTATGAAACAAGGAAACAGTGGCTGGCTGTGTCCAGGTACCCAAATCCCTGGCCACCAATCCATTTGACAGCCAAGTCTATCACATGATGATACTGTCCGAAGGACAAAGTCAATTGGTCCATCAGGGCCAGCATAAACGGGACTGCTGCATGCAGAGGAGGAGTTATTTTGCTCATGGCTGGCTCGCTACCTGATGACCACCTCCTCTTCCAGTTGCTCCCACAGCTCTGCCACTTTGGCCTTCATGGCTTACGTATAGGACCCCAAGGCGAGCTTCACCCTGGTCTCCTCCTGCAGCAGCTCCTGGGTGTCCTGCAGATTAGGCCTCCATGCTACTCAGTTCCTTGCCCAGCCTGATGATGACCTTGGACTCAGCCTGGCTCAGTGCCTGGGAAGTGTTTTGAAGTTCAGCCTGAGCTTGCTGCAGCTTCTCAGCAGCCTCTGTTTGAGCTCACGCCCCATTACCAGCCTGGCCCTGCACTTCCTGCAGCTGTGACTCCAGACAGGGTGAGCTTGCTATAGCTTCTCAGCAGGCTATGCTTACCTTCCTGGCACATAGTCTGCAGCCTGCTCAGCTCTACCCAAGGCTCAGACACCTCAGCCTCCAACACCAACCAGGTCTTCTCCTACATACCTTTGCTTGCCACGCTTGCTCCAGCTGATTCCCTGCCAGGGCTTCCTCACCCAGGCATCCTGGGAGCTCCTCAACCTGATGTTTTAGCTGCTGCCACCTGTTCTCAGCCTTGGCTGAGAAATTGCATTCAGCAGATAACTCTGCAGAGGCAGCTGGCCAAGAAGCCGCTGGATGCAGAGGGGGAGTCCATATACTTCCAATCCTTTGGAGTGGACTATTGCAGCAAGACTGCTGCCATAGGACACCACAAATTTGTGGAGGGCCAAATCCTTTCTCCAGGGTGCTCTAGGATGGAGGGACACTCACCAGAATCTACTCACAGTGTCAAATGTCAGATCATCCTGCTAACTATGGCAATGTTGAGTGCTAGCTATGCTCCTCTGTAAGGAAGACAGATGCTTGGGGCTCACAGTGAACCAAAACATGCTCAAGGAGACAAAGACGGGTGTGAGATGCTTTCTTCTGGGGTTCTCCTTTCCATTGCCTCCATGGTGCCGCTGTGCACGACCATTTCCCTCTGCATGCCCCGTCACCTCTCCATGGCCCCCAGTCCTCTCTGTGCTCTCTGTAGCCCATCCCCTTTGTTCTCCATCCTCTTCATGTGTGCCCAGTACTGGTGGAGGGTCTTCTTATGGCTTTTACACAAGAGGAGATAATTGCCAAGACCATTGTCCAATCACATCACAGTTTTACATGGGATTACATCATAATAATATTCTGTGCATGTGCCAGTCTGTGTCCTATTATCTCAGCTTGTTTACATTCCAATTCAGGTCACCTTGACTTGGCCTAACAGAGTTCTAGGTTTTTTCATGTGTCTTGGGAGAGAAATTCTGGTTTCTATGAACTGTCTTGGAAGGTGGGGGCTGGGAGTAGAAAAAACAGTAAGAGACAGGAGAACGAAGGGTCAGATAAGACCTTGCTTCTGGGGCCCTTCCATTCCTGTTCAGTTCAAAGTATTCAGCGTTCCATAGTGCCATACTAAGGGTGTTCAGTGCAGTACCTCCGTACTACATGCTTTACTCAAAGAGCTTATCATATTCCTCTCCTTTTGATGTTCCAGCAACTCATTATGATTAAAAAAAAAAACCATTTCATGGTCTAACAAATTAGACTATCATTGCTATATCACATTCTGCAAGTCTTAGAGGTCAACCACATCAAGTCCACATCACTGCTTAAGATTTCAGATAACTTGTCTTCATGGGAATGCTTATTTCCAGACTGCCCCATGTTTCTCTTAATCTGTTCCATCAAGCACCTACCCTATCTAGAATTTTCTATGGGGTCCCTGAGAGCTAATGGCTTATCCCTGACAAGTTACCTTATATCTCCAGTCTTTTATGAATATGCCTTTTATCTTCTTTAACTGAAAACTTCCTTGAGATTAGTGATTTCACTCTGATCTCCCCCCTCAATACATTAAAGATCTTTGAACCTCAAGTTGGGGTAGGTATCCTGTTAACTCACTTTGTTGTTAAGCTCTTGTTCCTTGCCATCTTTAATTTATTCTCCTGCTCATTTTTTGTACAACAACCCTCATTTGAACTAGTTGTCTCTAGCTTCCTGCAGTAGCTGCCAACTGCATTTTCTTCCCCTAGTGTGGCCCTGCTCCAATCTTTTCTCCGCATTGCTGAGAGATACTGATCTTTTCAATCATGCCATTTCCTTGTTTAAAATCCTTTAAGAGCTCCCCATAGCTTTCAAGGATAAAGTTCAAACTCTTTCATTTAGTACAAGGGGACTTTCATGACCCCATTTCTTTCTATATTTTCAGGTTTATTCAGTTTTCTACTTCTTCACATCCCCTTTGCCCCAGCTATATTGAGCTATGTGTAGTTCTGCTGTTTCCCAGAGAACTAGATGACTTTTTGGAATAGTTCCCTTCTAGCCTGATGGGCTACTCCAGTCCTCCTAACATACTCTGCCCACCTCCATCCATCCATCACAGCACCTATTGCACTGTGCCATACGCTCTTTGATTTGCAGTTTCTTTAGAGCAAGGTTTGCAACCCAAGTACCTGGTAGGTATTTGCTGAATCGGTGAGTAAAGGAAAGATAACCCAAGCTGTCCTACCAATAGATCTTAATAGGGCATGATTTTAAATTGTTTCCTGCTGTCTCAGAAGTGGAGTTGGCTTTTTTTCCCCCTTTAGTGCAGAGGAGTCAAACCCAGGGCTTCATGCATACTTTGCAAGCACTCTACCACTGAGCTGTACCCCCAGCCCATTTTTCACTTTTTGTCTTGAGACAGGGTCTCACTAAGTTACACAAGCTGCCTCTGGCCTTGAGTTTTGTGATCCCTCTGCCTCTACATCCTGAGTTGCTGGGATTACAGGTGCATGTGACTGCACCTGGGTTGGAGTTGATTGGTGCTGACTAGTTTATTTTCCATCCAGAAAGTTAAGTGGTATATGTACATGCTGGGTGGTGTTGGTATTGGGGAGAGGGTGTGTCTGTGTGTTGTGTGTTTGTGGATGGAGAGGCTATAAGAAAAAAAATAATGTTCTCAGGAGGTCCACAGAAGCCTGACTCCCAGGAACTGTGGACAATAAACTTGTGGGACTACATGTTAAATAAATTCCCATGACTGCCTGTCTTGGGATGCCCTTATGGGCGCAGATTAATGTATTCTAGGGTTCTTTACCCTGGTTTCTCTGTACACATTCTCCTGGAAAACCATCAAATTAACACGAGGTTCTTATTAACATCAGAATCTAATTAACCAAATTTAGAGTTTCACAGAAATAACCCCCAGAGATTTGACATGAACTAACCAGTTAATGAGGATAATGTGCTTTAAAATCAGACTGGCTGAAAAATTAGCTAGTGAAGTGTCTTTTATGCTCTTTCTTCTCTTTCCCTGATATGCCATCCCCTTGCTTTCTTGCTTGCCAAACACTGATTCATTCTTCCATACTCCGCTGAGTTACCCTAACTGGTGTAAGCATTATCCCCACAATTCCATAGCATGATGCAATACCTCCCAGCACTCACTGAACGGGAATGTTTTCATGTATATCAACTCCTCTAGACTGTAAATTCCTTAAGAACAAGGGCTGTGTTATTTTTATGTTTATTTACTAATTTATTTCATTCCTTTTTTCTATAATTGTGTCTAAAACATAGTAGAAGCAAGTCAATATTACTTGAATTTCCAAATCTTGGAAAGCAACAAAATTTGTTTGACTTGGCCAGAGAAATTACTTGCATGTACAATAACTATACTCATTTATATTAAAATAACACTATTTATAGAGAATTTAGAAAACAGGCATATAAAAAGACCAAAATGTTAATTTCTTTTAATCTTTACAAATACCTAGGATTAATTATTCTTAACAACTTAAATGCTTTGCTTTTGTGTACATATGAAATTTGAAGGTCTGACTTAAATATTTATGTAAAGTTGTCAAGTTTAAACATTTAGCTTAACTCTATCTTGAATCAAGAATCATAAAATGCGAAGCACTCCTAAGGAATCAAATACTCCCTTGAGGCATAACAGTTTCAAGGACAGGAGGGACATGTGAGATTAAAAAAAGGAAGTTCAATTTAGGGAACCATTTAGCCTTGAAGGAGCTATTTATCCTGTATGAGTGAGCAGTTTATTCTGAGCCAGATTTTATTTGTATAGGATTACTCTAAACCCATTTTATAAAAGATTGACAAATCAGTTATTCCAATCTACAGGGGCTTGTTTATCCATTTTATTAGGTAAGGGATAGTTAGCAGCTGGGATGAAGAGAAATGATTCTGAAATTTTGAGAAAATATTTCCAAATGTTAGTTTCTCTGGGTGAATCTCATTGATCTTCCTAAATGTCTGTTCTCTTTCCTGGGGGCTGTGGTGACCAGTGACAGCCTTTTTGGATACTTCCCCATACTACTCGAGATATAATAAGAGTAAGGGAAAAGAAAAATAGAATCTTAGAAAAATAAAATCCTAATTTTTAGGGGTTTTAAAAACTAAACTAAATTTGACCTAAAGATACCTTTGTACTTTGAGTTCTCATGTAAGAAACAGCAACCTAACTTAGGAAGCCTGCAGTTGTAGTACAGAGGCATCCAATTCCATCAGATCTCCGAAGCTAAGCAGAGTCAGGCCTGCTTAGTCCTTGGATGGAAGACTGCCTAAGAATACCAGATACTGTAGGCTTGGGAGAAGGACACAGCTACCCACTCCCCAAAATCAATCCACCATTGCAAACCCTATGAATAGCAGAGGAACACTGACAATAGTGTTTTGCCTATTGTACGTAGGGTTGCTATGAGTAGAACACTGACTCCATGGCACCTAACAACAACAACTTAGGAAACTAACTGAAAGTTTTTGTAACAAATAGCAGTCTCAGCCAATCACAGAAGCCAGTGACAAGTGGCCAAATGATCAGAATATCTACTACACGTGAATATCTACTATAGGCGACATGCTACAGAGTTTTACCTCATTAGCTGATTGAATCATCATACAAATCCTATGAGCAAGTTATTAAGTTCATTCATGGAAATGAGAAAATTAAGGTTGAGGAATGTTAAATGCCTTTTAAAGTTACTCTAGGAAATAACTTGAGAGTTTGATTCTGTTAGGGCTCAGAACATGAGACTCCAAGGTGTGGGCCTTTGGCATGCTGAGTACTTGGAACTAAAGGAGATGGGAAGGCCTCAAAACAAGAGCTTTCTGACCTTCTCTCAGTCTCCCATGTTTTTTCTCCCTCAAAGTGAGCCATAGTCTCCAAAATTCCTCTTCTACAAGGTGAGCCACAGAAACTGGAATACTTCTTTCCCAAAGCAAGCCACAAGACCTCAAAAGAACATTGTCTCCCTTTTCCCTTGAGGACTTCATTCCAGAGGGGTCCTGCCCTGCAACTGGGGGGAAGGACAACCACCCAGAGAGCAAGAATTTCAACAGACAAGCCTTACCAGGTTCCCCCTTCAGGCTGTGACAATTACTTCAAATCTTTTTTTTTTTTTAAACATAAATTTTATGTAATAAGTGTGCTAGGCTTCGGCTCTTGATAGTTGCATGTATTATGACCTAGATTTTGTAGTCAAAGGTTTTGACTTTTGAAATTATATTCTGTACTGTTAAGTGCCGTCAATTCAGGTCCAAGTCATAGTGACTCTTTGTACAGCAGAAGGAAGCACTCCCCAATACTGTGCCATGCCTGGCACTGTCAGTGCCTCTCTGCTATTCATTGGCTGAATTGTCTCAAGATTGGTTTCTTTGGGGAGTGGGCTGCCAGGTCCTTCTTCCATTTTTACAGCGCTGGGAATTGAACCTACGGCCTCTGAGTGCAGCACTTTACCAACTGAGTAAACCTCAGGTAACATCTTCTCTACTAGAGATACTGAATACCTATTTTGGAACTCAAAGTCAAGAACTTGAGGGTTTCTTTTTCTTATTCTTTTCTCTTTCTTGCTCTCTCTCTCTCTCTCTCTCTCTCTCTCTCTCTCTCTCTCTCTCTCTTTCCTCCTCCTCCTCCTCCTTCTTCTACTTCTTTTTCTTCTCTCCCCCTCTCTCTTTCTCTCTCTCTTTTCTTTCCTTCTTTCTTTCTTTACTCTTCTATTTGTCACGCTATTTCTCACTCCTGTGATTTCAAATGTGTGCTCTTTTGCTGCACCACCACTCCTGACTATCCTTGCTCTGGATTTGGGGACAAACTAGTTTTGAGGTAGTTCTATCTTCCTCATGTTTCTTTCTTTCTTTCTTTCTTTCTTTCTTTCTTTCTTTCTTTCTTTCTTTTTTGTAATATTAGAATTTAGATTTCTTTCTATCCATTGTGTGACAGAAGTTTTTGAAAAAAAAATGTTTTTACAAAGAGAGAAAAACCTGATTTGGCAATAAATATTATTTCAGCTAAATGCTGGCATAAATAAGACATAAATGAATAATTGGAAGGTATCTTCACAATTTCTTCTAAGAATGAAACTGTTTACCTGAAGCTTTGGAACAACTTAAAAAACACAGAGTAATTAGGATTAAATGATTTTTGAGCCATGCTTTCAGCAAATCAGATAGGTTTAACTAAGGCAAATGTACTACCATATAATTCTTCTCAAGTGGATTTATCAACAGAATTTGTACCTATACATGCAAATTAAAGTCAAAGAACAGGTTGAATAAATAGCCAATAGTCTATGGGACTTTGACCTTTAACCATTAATATATGAGTCATTAAGTCATTGAATTTCTCTTTTAACCGTCACATGAATGAACATTCAGTCTTAATATTTTAAAAGCATTTCACATACAAATTGCATTAGTTGATACAACTTTGTATCTGATGGACAAAATGAAGCTCTTTGTTTAATAGGTCAATGAAATAAATTTGATTTTTTGAGCTAGAATTGCTTTAAAATCCAATTTATTTTAGAGGTAGAACTATGTTAAAAATGGAGATACTAGACTTTTGGCATAAGACAAAAAATTAGGTTATCAATTAGGTTCCCAGCAATGTTAAATCTATTGATTAAAAGGGAGAATTTAACTATTAAAGAAATGGAAAAATAATTAAAAATAAATTTTTTTGATGAAATGAACATATCCAATAAACTTATTTGACAATTAGCCACATGTTGGGATTTTTAAAATGTACCCCATAACTAGTCCCTCATACTAGCCTGAGGGACTGACCTCTAGGTGACCCCAGGGCCACATTTGACTCATTCACTCCTACCCCTCCCACTGAGTGAGCAAAGATGGCCCCTGACCAGCCTGACCAGCCTCAACCACCTCAATTTTGATTGGCTACCCCTTGCACCCCAGTTAAATAACTGCCCCTACCTGGCAGGTATGACAGTTTACCTGCTGTACCTGTCAGGAATGTGCCCTTATTGGCTATCTCCAGTACACCCCCCCCAGGAGCCTATATAAGCAAGCTCCCAGACCCCACTTCACCCCTTCATCTCTCATCATCCTTCACCTGCTGCCCGGACCCCATCATCTTGATCCATAGCTCCCCAATCCAGCAGAAGATCTTCAAGTAAGTTGACATGTCAAGACCAGGGGCCCCGAAGCGCTGAAGGCTACAAGCAGGCCATGAAGAGCCTCCCAATTCCTTCCATCCTTGGGAAGGGGGGAGGCAGAGAAGGTGAGCTGCGAGTGTCAAGACCACCAGACCTCCAGCCCAGTGGAACACCAGCTGCTTGTAACTGTGCCTTTAAGGCTGAGCCGTACCATCAGTGATCCTGCAGCATTCTATGCTGCAGGCTCTGAGCTAGCACTTGAGCACTTGACAGGAGCTGCTTGATGTTTGTACCCCACTTGGGGAGCAACCCAATAAACTTTCCCTCTCTGGTTTCCTGTAGAAGGTCTCCCAAGGTCCTTCTTTGGTACGTCCGGCCACTACACCAACCTGGTCCAGTGGGTGCCTGATACCCACTCAGTGTCAGGGCAAAGCTCTGACCTCTGCCAGGCCTGAGCTGAACCCCAACAGCCATATATTATTTTTATTATTTGTTTCCTAGTAAGAAGTATATTTATTTGATTCATTGCCATTCCAACACATTATCAATTATAAAACATAATAAATATTTAGTAATTTCTACAGAAAAAGCCATGAAACTTATAATGATTATCAAATATTCTGGATTTTATATAAAGCAAATGGGTTGATGATGCAGTTCTATATTTTCTTTCCTGAGAAATAGCAACAGAACCAGGAAAATTTCATTACTGTTTAGTGCTAAAATAATTCCGAGAATTTTCTAAGCAAAATATGCATATTTTCTTATTCAGTTTCTCAATGATGTTTGTGGTGATAACATTCACAAAAAAGTAGCAGCTTCTTCCCAGCCCCCTTTCAAGGGGAGGTATAGTATCTCTCAAGACAGGATTAAATGCAGAGATAACTAGAATGTCTTCAACCAAGAAACAACTTCTTCCTTAACCTGAATTTCCTTTCAAGACTCCCATTTAGTCCAAAAATGTAATATCCCTCATCCCACAATTAAGACAAATATGAACAGACAACCTAGGTGGTTATTTCTCATCTCATGGGTCCAATTAACATTAAATTCACCTAGAATTTTCTATAACCAATTCTGGTATATGGAGTCATCTAGAGGCAAGAGAAGGATTCTGTGAATTTGTAGGAAGAGGGACAGCAATATGTGAAATAATACTGTTGGTGTTGTTAGGTGCGATGGAGTGGGTATCTGACTGATAGCGACCCTATGTACAAGGGATGAAACACTTTGTCAGTGTTTCTCTGCTATTCATAGGGTTTTCAATGGCAGATTGATTTTTGAGAATGGGTTGCTGAGTCCTTCTCCCAAGCCTACAGTATCTGGTGTTTCCAGGCGGGTGGTCTCCCATCCAAGTACTAACCAGGCCTGGCCCTGCTTAGCTTCCGAGATCTGATGGGATCAGATGCCACAGTGCTATGGCTGCAGGCAGGAAATAATACTAGCATTCATTAATTGACTTATTAACTTATTGAACACATACTTATTGTTTTAGATGCTAAGGATATGTTGTTGTAGCAGTGAATAAAGCAGATCTCTGTCCCATCAAATCATGTTCTCATTGAATTGACATTCTAGAGAGGGACAAAATAAAGTAAAATACAAAGGATATTGAGTATCAATATGAAGAAAAATAAATTAGGGAGAAGGTAAGAAGAGTGTTAGTGGAAAGAGTCTTATGGGTTTGGCATTTTAAATGGGGTGGTCAGGAAGGTCTCAATGAGAAGATGTCACTGAGTAAACTGAGGCATGTGAGTGATGGTGGGAAGAAAAGTCCAGTCAGAAGAAATGACATGGTCTAAGACTGAGGTAGAGGTGGATTTAGCATGTCTGAGGAATCTGCAAGTGGGTCCAGGTCACTGAAGTGGAGGTAGTGAGGGTGAGAGAAATTTGGATAAATGCCAAGAATCTATATGGTGCAAAGAGGCAAAGTCAGCAAAATTAATATAGTCAAGACTTGGGACTTTCGGTACTATGGTTTTCTCCAATAATGGGATAGGTGTTGATCAGAAAAAAAAAAGCCACATCTACTTTATGTTTTAATATAGTCAGTTTGATTGATATTTGGTAATCAATTGTAAATGGACCATGAAAGGAGTAGGAACACTGTTTAGGAGGCTATTGAAAATCTGGGTAAGAGAGTGGCAATAACATGGTGTTGGTGAGAAATATCCAGATTCTGGATAGAGTTTAAAGGTAGTTTCAGAAAGATTTGCTGCTGATTTGAGGAGAAGAGTCAATGATGACTTCTTGTTTCCCTTACTGTGAAGTGGCAGCTAAACCCAGAGTGCCTGTACTTTCTGTTTGACCTCCTTCTCCAGTTCTTCAAGTCTGGACCCCAGTGTCAGCTTCTTCTGCAGGTCACCTGCATCACTGGGGTTACAAACAAAGAGAAGCAGATGAGTATTCTATGTTTTTCCCCTGATACTTGCAGGTAGAACCCAGGGCCTCACACATGCCAGGCAAGTGCTCTACCACTTAGCCATACTCTTAGCCTCTCTATTATTTTGAGACCAGTTCTTTCTGAGTTGCGTAGGCTGCCTGTGGCCTCATACTCAACAAAACTCCTACCTCACATTCCTGATTCACTGAGATTATAGATGTGTGCCATGGTGCCCAGCTTCAGACAAGGGTTCTTAGTTATCTATATGAATCCAGCCTTGTCCTTGTTTGTCCCCAACTTCCCACTTTCTTTTTAATACTGGTCACACTGACCTATAGTACCTTCAAGTCCATCATCAGATGTAGAGGCAGTTGCTTTCTCTTAATGTTTTTACTAGCAATCACAATTATATAGTCTTTAATCTTTATAGAAAATAGCGCCTTCCATATCATTCACAATTCTGGATATAATAAGCTGGATTCATCTCCCTTTTCTCTTCAAAGTATTGATCATGCTAGGTTGTAGGTATTGGTCTACCTGTTGTATGATATTTCATCATCTTAAACCTTTGTGATACTTTCTATAAATGCTATATTTTATTATAGAGTCAACTATCATTTTTCATTCATGTTAAGTGTATGAATGAATCCATGCCCATTCTGATTAAGTTTGTGATTTTAAAATTTGGTCACTTGAGACACTGAGGAAGAAAGATAGTGAGTTCAAGGTCATCCTGTGCTACCTAGTGAATTTGAGGCCAGCTTGGGCTATGGAGTAAGATCCTATCTCAAAAATAAAAAGTAAAAATAATTCTCAGGGAACTTCTCAGTTGATATGGAAGATTTCTATGAAGTAGTACAGATTCTATTGAACTAAAAATTAATGTGGAGAATTGCTATACTATAGAAATTTCACTTCTGGATATATATCCAAAAGAATTCAAAACAGGGTCATGAAGAGTCATTTGCATGCCCATATTCATTGCAGCATTATTCACAATAGCCAAGAAGTAGAAGCAACCTGAATGTCTATTGATGGATGTATAGAGGACGATTGGAATGTGTACACACAAAGGAATATTATTTAGCCTTAAAAAGGAAGGAAATCTTGTCACATGTTACAACATGGATGAATCTTGAACATACTATGCTAAGTGACAGAAGCCAGTTACAAAAAGATAAGTACTATATGATTCCATGTATGTGAGGTATATAAACTAGTCAAATTTGTAGAAACAGATAGTAGAATGGTGATTATCAGGGACTAAGGGGAAGAAAAAAAGGGGACTTGTGGTTTAGTGGGTATAGTTTCAGTTCTGCAAGCTGAAAAAATTCTGGAGATCTGTTTCACTATAATGTGAATATATTTAACAGTACTGAGCTGTATACTTAAAAACAGTTATAATGGTATATTTTTATTTTATATGTTTCTTTAGCCCAAATGCAAAATAAATTAGAAAGATAAAAACATCAAGGAAATTCTAATATACTACATCATAAATGAGACTGGAAGCCACTATGCTAAGTGAAATAAGCCAGTCACAAAAGAACAAATTCTCTATGATTCTAGTTATATGAGGTACTGATAGTCAAACTCATAGAGACAGAAAGTAGGATGGTGGTTTCCAGGGGCTGGAGGAAGAGGGGAATGAGGAGTTATTATTTAATAATATGTACAGAGTTTTAGTTTGAGATGAAATATTAAGAAATAGATAGTTGTACAACAATGTGAATATTCTTAATATTACTGAACTCTACACAAAAAAATTGTTAAAATGGTAATTTTTATATTATGTATGGTTTACCAGAAAGACTTAAAAAATTAATGTTGAACCACCAAAAGTCAGCCCTAGACCATATTGTCGAGAGGGCAACCTGAGTATAAGAAATGCCATGAGAGAAGTGAGGGAACCAGTGGAGATCAGAACACTCACTGCCACAACTTGGGCCCCAGATCATGAAAAACAAATGCACAAGGCTAAGGCTGATCTACTGAGATATCATCATAAAATATCTAGATTTAGAAAATGGGCCAGAAGAATTGAAAAATTTATTGTTGTATAATTTCAATATTTTAGTCTATTGAAATCTGGAGTCTTGTTTAAATATTAAAGTTTCAGTGTTGGTCTGAAGGTTTAGAGCCATTAGGTATTCCTTTTAGACTGTTTTTTATGAATCTTTCAGTTAAAGTTTTGCAAATCAATAAGCTGAAGGGCAGAAGAAATAAAATAATTGACCTAAGACCACATCCTTCATTAATACCAAACCAACTCGAGCCTAGGTTTTGGAATTCTTGTCTGCTGTTCTTTCTACTTCAATTACCGGTGCTCTTATGTTTCTAGGATGTGGCTGAAATGATCTTACTGCTATGACTGGTGGAGTGGTTTCTAAGAGCCATTTTCTCTTTCTTCCATAGTCAGAGTTTTGGCCAGTGGGAGGCGAGTGTACTCATTTTGTGCCATGCCTGGGACTTGCTGTACAATTGAGCATCTGCTTCCTTTGGCCCTATTGCTTCTTCCTGGCTATCTGGGCTATGCGCTTAGTGGGTGTGGATCAGCTTGCCTACATAGACAGCTCTAATGAATGCTGGAGTGACAGATAGAAAGAACCAGGCAAATTTGCAGAGCAGAGCTTCCCACCTCTCATCAACTTGAACATTTACACAAAGAGAAATAAGTGTTCTATCTCATTTGGTCAGTGTTGTTTTTGACATTATAAAAGTAGTCAAACCGACATCCTATTTTAGTGGATTTAATTTTATAGAATACTTTAAATTTCAAAAAAATCGTTTCTTTCCATATAATTTCGGACTATTCTAAAAATTTCAACAATTTGATTATTATTTATTTATTTATTTTCACCATACCTGGGGACTGAACCCAGGGACTTGCACATGCTTTGCAAGTGCTCTACCACCAAGTTGCCCCCCTAGCCTCTTTTTAATTTTGTATATTGAGACAGGGTCTCGCTAAGCTATGCAGGCCACCTCCTGCCTCCTACTTGTGATCTATTGCCTCCACCTCCTGAGTCACTGGGATTACAGGCATGCACCACAGTGCCTGGCTAGCAAGTTGGTATTTAAGTTCATCTCCCTGATATCCCTTTTATCCTGAGTTGATTAACACACAAAACAAAACAAGATACCATTAGACAATATTTTCTTAATATTTTAGGGAAATGTAGTCTTTAGTCACAAATTCATGGCCAAACTCATACCTACTTGTTTAATTGTAGGGTTGGATTTAGGAAGCAAATGTTGTCATTAGGTGCTGTCAAGTCAGGTCTGACTTATAGGGACACTCAGAGAGTTTCCAATGGCTGATTGTTTTGTGATTGTTTAGGGAGTAGATTACTATGTCCTCCCATTTTCGAAGTGCTGGAGATAAATGCAGGCACTTAGAGAGTGCTGGGCGGTACTCTATCAACTGTGCTAAACTCCACCCAGGAAGCAAATAGCCAATCAAAATTACAAAAGCAAAACAAACAATAAACTAATCCCAAAGATTATCTTTATTGAGTGTCTCCATTGTTGTTGTTAGGTGCCATTGAGTCGGGTGTCCAACTCTATGTACAACAGGTGAAACACTTATCAGTACATCTCTGCTATTCATAGGGTTCTCAATGACTGATTGTTTTTGGTTTGTTTGTTTTTTGTTTTTTGCGGAATTGGGTAGTGGGTTCCTGGGTCCTTCTCCCGAGCCTACAGCATCTGGTATTCTCAGGCGGTCTCCCATCCAAGTACTAACCAGGTCCCACTTTGCTTAGCTTCTGAAATCTGATGGGATCAGATGCCACAGTGGTATGGCTGCAGGCGAGTGTCCCCATAGAGCCACCTAAATCCTTTTTGAGGCGTCCCCCTTTACACTCTTAAGACATATCATATATTCTTCATTGTGGCCAGGGATATTATAAGTAGCAGGATCTTCTTCTCACTTCTTTGGTCTAGACTGTGTGTTTTCTTAACCACACAAGCCTGAGGGTAAAGCTAGAGTTATAATAAATAAAGTGAGGGCAGTTTTTTATTGTTGTTTGTTTGTTTGTTTGCCTCTAATACTTACCTGAACCTGTGGGAGCTATAGTCTGTAACCTCTTTCACTGTCTCCTGTAATTATTTCTGGTGAACTTGGCCATGTCCCAGTTGTGAAATTTGAAGGACTTCTGTCATCCTTTGGCAAAGTTGAGATCCTGATGTGACTGCAATTAGTGCTGGGCATCTATGGAGAGCGCTAACACCTCAGTAGTGGAGCGGGTAAGAGCATCACACACCAGATAGACATGTTTTTGAATTTTGACTCCTTCCTTTATTCCTGGGTGATGTTTTCAAGTTACTGAAAGTTAGTTTCCTCATCTATAAGACAGGGCTTGGGACTGTATCAAATGATATAATTATGTAGAGTTGTGAGTGGTGATTACCACATAGTAGGCACTCAGTCAAGAATACTGTAATTTTTATCACCTTTGCCCTGTGTTCCACCGAAGTCCTTGATGCTTCCTCATGCTCTGCTCTTGCCTCCCACTTTAGCTCAAGACCTTGCAGGCTACAACAGTGTTTGCTCTGGACAATGCTGCTGCATCTGCTGGGTCCAGGTGCACTGGCACTGCTCCCTCCTGATGCCTCACCAAGTCAGATGGTGCTGGAATAGTGCTGTGCTGAAACTCTAGCCCAGTGGAAGAGGAACAACCTTGAGCTATACCTTTCAGAGCTTCTTTTTAAGTCTAGTCTTTTACTTGGAAGGAAAAGAAATTAGTTTGCAACATTTTATACTCATCTCCTCTAACTAACTGAACCAGAAGGAAGTTGCCAATGCCAATGCTTTATAAGCTTCTTCACATGATGGCAAACACAAAATAATGGCACCTGTAGAGGTTATATGGGTAAATGGATGAGACCCCTTCTGCCTGGAAATGATAGATCCTGAAACTTCAGTTGCCCCAACTTCTGTCCTGGTGTCCCTAGACCTGAGAGCATTGATGTCTTGACCCATTTGTGGTATAGCAGTAGAGTTTACACAAAGCCAAGAAGTGAGATTTAGTGCTAACGTTGGGGAAATCCTGGGCAAAACAGGTCATGCTGGTCACCCTACATATGAAGTGTGATTAAAAGATGCACTGAATGTTTATATTTAAAAAATTATTACAATAAGAAACACATTGCCATATATCCACCCTGGCTTCAAACATGCTTATCCCACAATTCTTGCCACTTTCTGAAGCAGTTCTGGAAGTTCTCTTTCATGAGTGTCTTTAGTTACAGTGTCCTGGATGCCTCAATGTCCTGGATCAATTCAAAATGTTTACCTTTCATGATCATTTTGACTTTAGGGAAGAGCCAGAATTTTCATGGTGCCAGAACCGGTGAGCAAGTGGATGAGGACACACTGTAACATTTTTATTTGATGGAAATCACCATATCAGAAGTGATGAGTGACACAGAGCGATGTCATGATAGAGAATTAAACTAAAGGTACTCAGAAAGAGGACTCCAGAACTGCTTCTGAAACTGGCAGGACCAATGGGACAAATGTGTTCGAAGGCAAGTGGAGTATTTTGAGGGGGAATAATGGCAATGAGTCTTTTACTGTACTAATTTTTTAAAAATTTAGATATTCATCATTTTTTTAAAATCATACATCATGCTAGGTGGGAAGGTTTGGACTATATTATGGCCTGTACCTCTTGCTGAGTTAATGGAAGACATGAGTGAAAGGGAAAAATGGAGACTGTAAAAAGACCAGTTGGATTCCCACTGGAAAGGGTAGAGTATTATTGGTGGATGAAGTCTGGAAGAGGAAAGAAAAGAAGGGAAGAATTTAAAACTGGCTTTGGGAATGTATTTTACAGACTACTTTTGAGAGGAGTTTAGAGTGGTGTTAGAGGAGACCTGGAGATGTTTTTCAGTTTCTTGGGGTCTTGGAACCTGTTAACAGGAATGGAACACATGGTGCCACAGTTTTGTACAGGTTACCCTAGGAATTCGACATAAGAACATGAGTATTAGATCAAGGGTTATCTGAGGAGCAGGCTTTGGGAGCTTCTCAACATTGCTTTTTATTTTTGACAGTGAAATATATTAATTAAACACAGCCTGTGGAGTTGATTCTCACTTTTCTGATAATGGAGTATTCTTTGTTAACAAAGTCCTTAGTCTGATAGACAAACAAACTTGTATAATATCTGTTTTCCTTTTCTGCTGTCCAAGTCCAAGCTATGATGCAGCTTAGGGGCCAGTGGACACCTCAGGTTGAGGATATGTGGTTAACCACTTTCCTTACACACAGCCCTGCACCCAAGCTCAGTCTTTTGCTTCACAAATGAAGATTATGCATTGACTTTAAAAAGTTTTTCCTTTATATTTATTCCTCAGTCTTCTCTTCATTTTATCTTTCTTCATCTGATCAAAGGAAGGAATTATTGATATTCACTGTCATAAGAGAAAATATGCTCTGCCTTGCTTCTCTTCCCTTATAACTTTATTTATATCAGGCACCTAGGAAGGGTGAGTTGACAAACTTCAGTAGCACCAGTGGTCAGCCAGGACATTTCTTCCCATCAATTCACCCCTGGGCTATGCAGAAAGAAGTTGTGCATGGTTAATACCATTTACTAAATAATAAATAGCCGTGGTACCTGTCAAAATGACTTCTAAAACCTTAGGCCCTGGAAATTAGATTGTATTTGCTGTGATTTTCCTTGTGGAACTTTAAGATTTATTGGATGCAGTTGACACGCCAAATTATTCTACCTTTAGAATTTGGTGGCTGAAAGGACAGGCAATTATTTAGGAGATAACAATAGGACATATGGGACCTTGAGAAGTTGAAGTGAAAAGACAAAGGGGAAAGTTTAAAACAGAGAATAAGGCAATGCTAAAGCACTTGTTGTTGTTGTTGTTGTTGTTAGGTGCCGTCGAGTCGGTATCCGACTCATAGCGACCCTCATAGGGTTTTCAATGGCTGAGTGCTTCGGGATTGCCTTTGGGAGTGGATTGCCAGGCCCTTCTCCCATTTTTGCGGTGCTGGGAATTGAACTTGGGGCCTCAGAGACTGCAGCGCAGCGCTCTACCCACTGAGCTAAATCCCAGCCCGCTAAAGCACTTAGGAAGGAGAAAAAAATCTCACATTCAAAGAGGAGGGCTAGAAGCCAATTATTTGAGAGTGTGGCAGAAAGGATCTTGGGACATTAACAGACAGTAAGGTGAAGGGAAGTCAGGATCTTGTAGTACCTTAGTGTGGTGATTTCTCTTCAAGTGTGAGTTTAAGTTAACAAGGTGTGTGCTCCATCTTCTTTAGAACATTGAAATGACTCCTGGGTTTTTTACTAACACCACCTGAGTACTTCCTTCAATGTTAGCTGAGAATATTTCCCCATCAGCTTTGCATTTCTCATCTCTCCATAAAAGAAAGTATAAGTCGACATTCTTTCTATTTTATAAAAATCATTTCTTTTGGTTTAGTGCACAGTGGGATTGGAAAGATCTTTGGGCTCTGCTGAGGGGCAAATGCTAAAGAAATCAAATTCATTAATTCTTACTACAATTTGGATATTGTTTCAGTGTAAAGATCATTTCCTAGATGCAGGCTGGCAGAGTAGGAGAGAAAGAGAATCATGAGGATAGGGCATCGGGTATGGAAGGGATGAGGCAAGCCATTTCAGAAGATAAGCTTTGCCCCGCACCTCAGTTTTGCCAGCCTTCCCAGCCTGCTCTGGTTGGGACCTGCATTTTAGCTTCATCATATATTCTGCATGGTTACCTATGGATTGGATTTGTTTCAACATGGCATTTTAAAGTGATTAAATATCTAAAAATAAGGTGGCACAAATATATTCATTTCCATTTACCAAAAGGAATGAGTTTTTATGGGGTCCCTAACCCTGCCTGTCTGGAAGAGTTATGCTAGCATGATTTCAGGAATCTGTGAAAGCATTAGTAAAGAACATACTCGCCTACAAACTTACAGGTCAAAGACAATGGAGAGAATTACATTCTAGACAGGTCAGCAGCTAATTGTTGTGTGTGGAAAGGTAGGCATGCTGTTAATAGTTCATGTGAATGATGGAAAGGAAGCAGACAGTCTTCTCTGGGTCAGGCAGTGTTTCTGGGACAGGGTTTCTATTTGGTTCTTATAAATATTTCCATTCATCTAGTATGGAAAAGAAAGTAAAAGGAATGCGAGGTCAGGGGAGAGAATTTGAAGACAAAGGTAGGACCAGGCTAGAGATGACATATTATTAAAAGTTCTCTTTTGGACTTATAATGGGAAACTAGAAATAGTTTGTGAGTCTTGTGGTCAAACATAATTTCCTCAGAGCTGCTTTAGATTATGAGCAATGCCAGAACGTAAAGGGAGCCAGAATGAAAATCTTTAATAATTCTTTCTGTTATAAAATGCCCTTTTTCATATTTATCTTGGCCAGCTTTAAAGAAGGTATCTGTTCACCTCTAAAATTTATCCTATTTGGGGCATTTCATCCTTATAAGGGTTCCTATTCTCTTTCATCTAGTCAGTCAGCCAGTCAGTCAGACAATGGTTCATTCAAAGATGTTTGAGTGCTTACTGTGTGCCAGGCTTACTGTGTGCTGTGGTATGAGTGCTGGGGGAACAAGAATTAATGTGATACAGTGACAAGGCAGAGCCCATAGAAGACCCCACAGTTGGTCTTGGGGAGACAGTGATTATAAAATGAACTATGGCAATATTGGATGAAAAGGGCTAACACAGGGTTACTGTGGGCTTCAAAAACAACAAAAACAACAATAACAACAACAAGAGGTCACTGTGGGCTTTAACAACAACAACAACAACAACAACAACAACAACAACAAACATCTTCCTGGGTAGGTCACAAAATTCAGGGAGCAGGATCAAAGCTGGATCCTGGATGAAAAATTCACCAGAGAATAAAAGTGGCCATTTAAGTCAGAGGACAGTGTGGAGGGCAGTGGGTAGCTCAGACCATGGAGGGCCTTATATGCTATTCTATAGAGTTTAGACCTTCTTGTATATGCCCTTGGACACCATAAAAAATTCCAAGTACATACATTACATAACCAAACCTAACACTTAGAAAAGTCACCTACAAGAGGACATAATGATTAGAATATTCTATATCAATTTTGGGGGAATTGTTATTTGTTATATAAATAATAATAAGTCTTCCAATGTACAAACATGGTACCAAACAGGGCTCCATTTCTTTTGGGCTTTAATTTCTCTTAGTAATGTTTTATTATTTTTATTAAACAATTCTTACACATATTCTATTAAATTTATTTATCAGTGTTTCATATTTTTATAAATGGCATTATATTTAAATTGTATTTTCCAATTGTTTATTGCTAGTATATAGAAACACAACTGATTTCTGAATATTGACCTTGTATCCTTGACCTTGCTAAATTGGAATATAAATTCTAATAGTTTTTGTTTCCCTTGGTAGATTCCTTGTTGTTGTTGTTGTTAGGTGCCGTCAAGTCGGTATCCGACTCATAGCGACCCTCATAGGGTTTTCAATGGCTGACTGTTTCGGGATTGCCTTGGGAGTGGATTGTCAGGCCCTTCTCCCATTTTTGCGGTGCTGGGAATTGACCTCGGGACCTCAGAGACTGCAGCACAGCGCTCTACCAACTGAGCCAAATCCCAGCCCTGGTAGATTCCTAGGGAATCTATAAAATGGACATGATTGTGTTATGTGCAAAGATAGTTTTACTTTCTTTTCAATTGTTTTTTTCCAGTACTGAGTGGTTACACCCAGGGTCTTGTGCATATTTTGCAAACACTCCACCACTGAACTGCACCCACCCCCTTTGATTTATATTTTACCTTGAGATAGGGTCTTGCTAAGATACATCGGCTACCTCTGGCCTTGAACTTGCAATCCTCTTGCCTCTACCTCCTTAGTTGCTGGAATTACCGGGGTGTATCTTTTCAAATTTATATGCCATTTTCCCTTTGCCTTTTGCACTGGTTGGCTTCAGACATTCTTACCTTCTTCCTGGTCTTAGTGGTAAAGCATTTTGTCTTTCATTATTAAATAAAATTGAAGCTGTTGTTTTTTCACAGATACCATTTGCAGGTTGAAATTTTTTCCCTTTTATTTCTAGTTTGTTGAGAAATTAAAAGAATAATGAATAAGTATTGTAACTTATCAATGAGTTTTCTGTATCTGTTGAAATGATTATAGTGATTTTTCTTTTATTCTCTTAACATGAATCACATTAAAGGATTTTTGAATGTTAAACCAACCTCACCTTCTTGGAATAAACCCTATATGGTCCTGATGACTGATTCTCATTATGTATTTCAAGATTTATCTTAAAGATTACTACGTCTAGATTTCTGAGGAATATTGACATGTAGTTTCCTTTCCTGGTAATGTCTTAGTCTTATTTGGTATTAGGATTATTCTGGCCAGTTAACAAGTGATTTGAGAGTTAAATCTTTTCTATTTTTCTGAAAAGTATGTGTGAGATTGTTCATATGTTTGTGTTCAATAAATTTTAAACATGCAGTAGTGAGTAGCATTGGGTTTCTTTGATTTTTCTCTATTGTTTTCACATTTCTATTTTTTTCATTTCGATTTTTTTATTTTCTTCTATTTGCTTTGGATTTAATTTGTTCTTATTTCTTCAGCTTCTTAATATCTTCAATTTGAGATCTCTGCTAATATAATCATTTAAAGCCATGAAGTCCCTTCTAAGTACCGCTTAACATCCCAGTTTTAATGTTTTTATTTTTATTTAGTTTCAAATATTTTTAATTTCTTCTGTAATTATATTTCTGAGCAAATGTAAAAGATTAATTCCTAAATATTTGAGGATTTCCTAAATATTCTATTGATTTCTGATTTAATTGGTTGTAATAGGGTGATATGATTTTGCTTCTTTTTAATTTATTAAGACTAATTTTATGGCATGGTATTTGGCCTATCATAATGAAAGTATCACATGCCCTTGAAAAATGCATACTCTAGCCCTGTGGCATCTGATCCCATCAGATCTTGAAAGCTAAGCAGGGTCAGGCCTGGTTAGTACTTGGATAGGAGACAGCCTGGGAACACCAGGTGCTGTAGGCTTGGGAGACGGACCCGGCAACCCACTCCCAAAAATCAATCCACCATTGAAAACCCTATGAACAGCAGAGAAGCACTGACAATAGTGTTTCGCCTGTTGTACGTAGGGTTGCTATGAGTTGGATACTGACTCAATAATACCTAACAACAACAACAACAATGTTGGACAGAGGGGTCTATGAAGGTAAATAAGCTGTGATGGGTTGATAGTGTTGCTCAAGTATTCATATCCTAATAGATTTTTGCTTTAATTGTTTGGGTAACTATTGAAAATAGTGTTGCTATCTCCAATAACAATTATGGATTTGTCTTCTCTCTGTCAAGTGTTGCTTTTTATATTTTAAAACTCTTATTACGTGGATACAGATTTAGGTTTATTGTATTTTTTGATAAATTGACCCCTTCATCATTATGAAATGCCAATCTTCACCTTGATAATATTCCTTCTTATAATGTTTACTTTACCTGATATTAATGCAGCCAGTCCAACTTAGTTATGATTAGTGTTCTCATGATGTATCTTCCTTTAAGTTTCCTTTAAGTTTCAACATGCCTATATTTTATCTTTCAAATGGATTTCTTATAAACCACATACAGTTGGATGCTATAGTTTGGATCTGGAATGTTCCTGGAAGACCCAAGTGCTAAAGGCTTGGTTCTTAGCCTATGGTACTATTGGGAAGTAGTTGAACCTTTAAGAGATAGAGCCTAGTGGGAAATTTCAGGTCTTTGAGAGTATGCCCTCAGAAGGGATTGTGGGATCCCATTCTCTTCTGGCCATTAGGTGAGTGGCTGTACTCCATCATACTTTTCCATCATGATGTGTTGTCTTTCCTCTATTGCCTAGATGCAATAGATCTGCCAGATCATAGACAAGGCCTCCCAAAATGTGAGCCAAAATAAACTGACTGTCTTCATAAGTTGATTATCTCAAGTATTTGTTAAAGAAACAGAAAGCTGACTAACACAGTTAGGTGGGTCTTCATTGGTCCTTATTATAATCTCTGTCTTTTAATTAAACTATTTACACTGTTTACATGCAAGGATAGATAGAGTTGACTTTAATTTTGTCATTCTGCTGTTTGTTTTCTCCCTCTGTTTTAATTTTTCCTGTCTTATGTTGTAGTAATTCAATATTTTCAGAGTTCCATTTTACTTCCACTTGTTATTTATTCATTGACTTCTTTCAGCTTTTGCTTTTCTAATGAAATTTTTATTTTTCCTTGTTTCCCCACAAAGTACATTTTTTTTGGATGTAGATTCTATGTTGATCATTTTCTTTTCTCTGTATCATACTTTGGCTTGCATACTTTCTGACATGAAGTCTTTGAACATTCCTGTCTTTTTTCCTGTGGTTGCTTTAAAATTTGTCTTCTTAATGCTCATTTTTAGCAATTTTATCATAATATAACCTTGTGTGATTTTCTTTATTTTTATTTTTCTTGGGGACCATAGAGCTTTTTAGATCTTTTTGTTGATAGTTTACACAAAATTTGAAAAATATTTGACCATATTATTCATCAAATAATTTTTCTGCTCACCCTCCAGCCTCTACCACTTCAATATTACCTTATTTGATATTATTCTACATATCATTGAATGCCTGTGGACTTTTCAGTATTTTTTTAATAATTGTTTTTCATTTGGATATGTCTATTGCTATAGCCCCATTTTACTGATCCCTCCTGCTACAGTGTTTAGCTTATAATTAATAGCCTATGTTTTTGTTAGGTGCTGTTGAGTCAGGTCTGACTCATGGTGACCCTCAAAGTGTTTTCAATGGCTGATTGCTTCAGGATTGTTTTGGGAGTTTGTTTTGGGAGTGGATTGCTACATCCTTCTCCTGTGTTTGCAGTGCTGGGCATCAAACCCAGGTCCTCACAGAGTGCAGCACAGCACTCTACCAACTGAACTAAATCCCAGCCTTAATAGCCTATGTTGTTGTTGTTGTTAGGTGCCGTTGAGTCGTGTCCAACTCATAGCGACCCTTATAGGGTTTTCAATGGCTGACTATTTCCGGATTGCCTCAGGAGTGGATTGCCAAGTCCTTCTCCCATTTGTTTGTGGTGCTGGGAATCGAACTTGGGACCTCAGAGACTGCAGAGAGGCGCTCTACCGACTGAGCTAAATCCCAGCCCCTAATAACGTATTGTGTTGTTAGTGCCGTCAAGTCATGTCCGACTCATAGCGACCCTTATAGGGTTTTCAATGGCAGATTATTTCGGGATTGCCTTGGGAGTGGATTGCCAGGTCCTTCTCCCATTTGCTGTGGTGGGAATTGAACTCAGGACCTCAGAGACTGCAGAGTGGTGCTCTATCAACTGAGCTAAATCCCAGCCCACTAATAGTGTATAGTCAGTTTTTAATTTTGATTATTTAAACTTTCATTTGTAGATGTTGCATTTGGTTTTTACTGATTCTTCTGATCATTTACCATATTTTCCTATTTCTTTGTATATCCAAAACAGTCCCCCCCTGAACTGTTGCTAGACCTTTGATTTTTAAGTTGCTGAATGTTGGATATTTTTGTATTAATTTGAGTTTTGAATTTTGCCTGAACACAATGAAGGCACTTAGGAATTTGTTTGATCATCTCAAGGTTATTTTTAAGCTCTTTTGTTTTGGATGCATATAGAGTAGCTTTTACTCTAGAGCTAAATTTACTTCCTTTCTTTAGACATGGTCCCTCTACAATCTACTGCATGTTTTGCATCTTCAACAAAATCTTTCTATTCTGGCTGGAAGGGATTCAAATTGTTCCTGGTGCAGTTTTAGCTAGAAGTACCATTCATCTTTCAACTTCCTGGTAATTTATATTTTCTCAGAAATTGTTACTGTCTGTCCTCCTGGGATTTCACCTTAAAACTGGGCAGATTGCTCCTTAGCCAAAGACTAAGGTACCATCACATAGACTTTTGCAAGTTTTTGTCTGTGTGAAAAGTTTAGCAACTCTGGCCTCCCTGAACTTCAACCTTGTCTGCTGAATACAATGAGACAAATCCTCTTAAGGTTCTTTCTCCCTGCATTGCTTGGGTGACAAACATGTTATGAGGGAGATGCAGGGATCATAGTCATGGAATCTGGCAACCAAACCTTGTATTTGGCATATAAATGAGCTGATACCCTATGTAGAAGTTATAGTAGAGTATGTAGTTAAGGTGTAGACAGTACACCTTTAAGGAATAATTACAGAGAAAACTGAGGCATCTGGAGAAGCTTAGGGAATCCTGCAAAGGAACTTGGAAAAACCTTGGTTCCCTGGGTGAATTGGCTTAAGGACATTTCCATTCCCCAGGGGAAGGTAAAGCCATAGAGAATAGATGAGTTAGGCTGGCTTTTAGAAATAGATGTGCCTTAGATAGACAGAGAAGATGGTGGGCCTGGGAGAAGAGAGAAGCGTGTGGACATGACCACCCAAGGGGTGGGGGTCGGAGAGTGAGGAGCCCAGAGACAGGAGAGCAGCAGAAGAAAACAAAGAGCAGGTCCATGTTCCCTGTAGTTTTACTCAAACTAGGGCATGTCTTGTGTGATATCAACCTGGATGCCCAGCTCTGAGAATCTAGTGTGACCTGAATCTTAAGCCAGGAACTCAGACTCTGCCTGGAAAGCCCCTTATTGTGGGTTGGGACATATGAAGCCTGGGGTCTCTGTTCTGTAAAAGGGTTTAATGGACTTGCTGGGCCTGTAGGTGGATCTGATGTCCTTACACATTTGCCTGGCACATGGCTTCATCCATTGTGGCTGAGTAGCACAAGTCATTTTCAACCCCTTTTTCCTCCATATTAAGAGGAGTTAGCAAACTTCAGGCAAGTTCAGGGAAATGGGGTCTGGAAATAAGGAACCGCTGAGGCAAGGTGGTCAACAAGGAATGAATTAGGTCACCTAAATTTCTGTCTGACCACATGAGTTTCATTTTACTAAATTCCATTCTTCAAAGGAAACAGGTAGTGATTTGACCAACAGTCATCATAAAGATTAAATAATCTTTAGGTGGAAACAATGGAATAATCTCCCACCCCCTGAAGAATTTACAGCTTAAAATTCTATAAAACCCCCTGGACAACAGCCCCAAATTGGCTACCCCATCGGGACTCCCTCTGTTTATATGGAGGCTTTGTCTATCCTCTCAATAAATTCTTCCTCATTCTCACTTGCCTTGGCTATTCTGTGTATTTATTCCTGGGTCCAGGGACCCTGGAGTGTGACGCCCAGCACCTAAGGAGAAACTCTTGTCTCAGTATTGGAGAGATTGTTCCCTTCTTATCAGTCTCGTGTTACTATGCTAAAAGAATCTCTAATTTTCCTTCTATTTTAACAAACCCTTTTGCTGTTTTCTTAGTTTTTAATGCCTCAGTGTCCCAGAAAGGTAGTGAAATGTGGAAAAAACAGTAAGATACTGCAAAAGTGGGAGAAAAACTGGGTTTTAGGCACTGTAGTTATGAGAACATTCTTCTTGAAGTTAATGCTTGGTTCTCATGGAAACATAGTTTAAATGTCTGCCCACAATCATTTATCATTCCTATTTCTACCTGGGAGAGTATTTATTTAAGAGCTAGGGAGGCCAGCACCAATACCCTGGAGAATGAGCCCAGAAAATAAAGTAGATTTCCTCCCTATGACCTGCTTTTTGTTATTTTTTATTTTATGATTGCCTTTTCCTTTGTTTATCTTAAAAGTTACTACAGTTATTTTTTGTAGGCACAATTTTCTTTAGGTAGGACAAAGCCACTTCAATAAACTAGTTAAGCACAATATTTATAAACTTCCCTCCACCCCTGAATTTTGTAAGAAACTGATATTTTATATTGGCAAACCTTCTTTATACTATTGTGTAATTTCATTTGCCATAGTACTTATTATCATGCTATGTGCTTGATTGTTTCTTACATATTTATTCCTGTTCCACTACAACTTGTTCTATTTGCTTCCCACCCTACCTTTCTTGTTCACTCTGTGTCAATTTTGCCCCCACCTTGACTCCCTAGAGGTCAACTTTCATAAAATGAATTGTCTTTGCCTGATTCTCTTGCCTTAATGATTAGGTCTCAAAAGCTGAGAGCCCTAGTACTGGCACAAAAATAGGCCTGAAGACATCTGGAACAGAATAGAAGATCCAGAAATACCTCAACACACCTATAGCCACCTTATTTTCAACAAAGAAGCAAAGCAAGTAAACTAGAAAAAGGACAGCCTTTTCAATAAATGGTGCTGGGAAACATGGTCATCCGCATGCAGAAAAATGAAAACTGACCCACATTTCTCAATATGCACGAGTGTTAACTCAAAATGGATAAAAGATATCAACATAAAACCAGAAACTTTAAAACTTATAGAAGACAAGATAGGCAATACACTCCATGATATAGGCCTAGGAAAGTATTTCCTTAATAGGACTCCAATTGCTCAAGAAATTGCAACAAGAATAGATAAATGGGATCACATGAAATTAAAAAGCTTCTGTACAGCAAAAGAATTAGCAGAGTCAAGGAAACCCCCACTGAATGTGAAAAAATCTTTGCATCTTATACATCAGATAAAGGTCTAATTACTAGAATTTATAAAGAACTCAAGGAAAAAACTCCCCAAAAAACAAATAACCCAATACACAAATGGGTAAAGGAACTGAATAGACAGTTCTCAAATGAAGAGGTCTGTAAAGCCATGAAACACATGAAAAAATGCTCAATATCCCTAGCCATTATTGTTGCTGCTGTTAGGTGCCGTCGAGTCAGTATCCGACTCATAGCGACCCTCATAGGGTTTTCAATGGCTGACTATTTCAGGATTACCTTGGGAGTGGATTGCCAGGCCCTTCTCCCATTTTTGTGGTGCTGGGAATTCAACTCGGGTCCTCAGAGACTGCAGCGCAGTGCTCTACCAACTGAGCTAAATCCCAGCCCCCCTAGCCATTAGGGAAATGCAAATTAAAACAACTCTGAGATTTCACCTTACACCAGTAAGAATGGCCAAGATCAATAAAACAAATAACAACAAATGCTGGTGAGGTTGCAGAGAAAAGGGAACATTCTTACATTGTTGGTGGAGATGTAAATTGGTACAACCACTGTGGAAATCAATATGGAAGTATCTTAAAAAACTGAAAATATATCTACCATATGACCCAGCTATAACACTATTGGGAATTTACCCAAAGGAAGATGTGTCATCATACCACAGAAACACCTGCATCTCTATGTTCAATGCAGCACTTTTCACAATAGCAAGGGTATGGAATCAACCAAAGTGCCCTTCAGCAGAAGAATGTTTAAAAATCTATGGTACATATACACAATGGAATACTACTCAGCAATCAAAAAAATGAAATAAGGCCATTTGCAGCAAAATGGATGGAATTGGAGAAAATTATTTTAAGTGAATGAAAACAAGCTTAGAAAGAGAAACACCACATGTTCTCACTCATGTGGGAGCTGAATCAAAATTAAAAGAAGGAAAAAATCCTATAGAAAGGTCAGATCATAATAAAAGAAAAAAAATAGCTAAGAATGCCAGCTAAGCCCTACCTCTGAAAGTTTCTATTATAGATGGTCTAGAAAATGCATGTAATAGTTCTGATAAGGTAAAAAGAAAGTTCACTGCAGGAAAAGTTTCTATCTTAAACAGAACTGTAACCCAAAGATATATAGAAAAATATTACCGTAAAAAGACAAGTAAATGGTAGAGAAATCTTTGATGGGGGGGTGGGATGGGGGGGAAACGTACAAGAGGGTAAGGGGGAACCTATATGAATAATGTACATCAAAATACATATATGGAAATGTCACAGTGAAAAGCATGTCAGAATGAATCACATTAAGGTGTACATTAAAAATTTCCAATAAAAAAAAATGAGTCTAGCAACACCTGCTTCTCCTTACACAACAGCTCTCATGGGGTGGCTTTTCTTGCTTTACCTTTCTCAGGGCTCAAGGACCATTGCTCTTTCTCTTTTTCCTTCAGGCTTTGGAGTAACATCTCTCTCTGTTGACGATCCCTGTATGCTTCTAGAACCCTTGGTGGCTTCCTTATTTCTCACTGTGCTTCTATAAGTAGTCCCGTGTTAGTGTTTTCTTTGCTGGGACAAATACCTGAGAGAAACAAGTTAAGGGAGGAAGATTTATTTTGGTTCATGGTTTCAGAGGTTTCGGTTCATGGACATCTCTCTCTCTTGTTTCTATGCCTGTGGTGAAGAAGAACTTGATGGGGAAGGGGATGGTAGAGGAGAGAGGAAATACAGAAAGGGGCCAGAGCAAGATACCTCCCCCTGGGATATACCCCAGTGACTTTCTTCTGCCAGCTAAGCCCTACCTCTGAAAGTTTCTAACACCTTCCAAAATAACAGCACCAGTCAGGGACCAAGGTGTCAACACAGGAACCTATGGAGGGTATTTCATATTCAATCCATAATAGATTTTTTCATTAAACTCTGAACCTCTTTTTAGTATGTTTTTTCCTTGCTAGGACTCTGATTGATATAAATCCCTTTCTATATATTATCCAGAGAGCTCTTTTTAAAACTTAAGTCAGTTAAGTTCATTCCCATATTTCAAACTCTTCAATCACCTTCCTCTACCATTAGGATCAAATCCAAGCTTCTTAAAAGATCTTATGATCTTAACTCTGCAACATCATCTCCTTCTGTTCTCTCACTCTCTCATTCAGTTCTGCCACACTGTTTTCTCTCTGTCACACATGCCAAGTTCATTTATACCTTGGGGCATGGGCACTTGCTATTCTCTCAGGCTGACACAGTCTTCCCCTAGGCTGCACTTGACTGACTCCCTCTTATTACTCATGTTTCTCCTCAATTTTCACCTCCTTTGAGAGATTTTAGGTCAATTTATCTAACTAAATGTCTATATCTTAGTTATTAACTCACTTTCAAATAGCAATTGCTGTCAAGCATGGTGGCCTAGAATATAATCCCAGCACTGGGCAGGCTGAGGCAGCAGGACTGATGTGAGTTTGCAGCCTGGGCTACAAAGTGAAGTCTAGGCCAGCCTGAGCTATATAGCAAGACCCTGTCCCCAAAACAAATCAAACCAAAATGAAATAACAAAATCAAACAAAAAATCTATATATCTATATTAATCTATATTAAATTTACATGTAGATGTATATAAATACATAGGAAATATGTTAAGTTACTTTTTTGTGGGTATGATACTTGAGGGTTGGGCCCAGGGCCTCACATAGACTTTGCAAGTGCTCTACCAATGGGCTACATCCCCATCCATTTTCTATTTTTGAGATAGTCTCACTAAATTATGCAGGCTGCCTCTGACCTCAAATTTCTGATCCTCCTGCCTTAGCCCCCCAAGACTCTGGGATTAGAGTTGTGCACCACCACACTCAGCTGTTAAATTATTTTTGTAACTGTTTATTTTCTGCCTCTCCCCACTGAGATGTAAGTTGCTATATTTAGGACTTTTGTCTGTGTTGTTCACCATTGTATCTCCAGTGCTAAACAGTGCCTAGGAATTTAGCATACCCTTAATAAATTTTTGCCAAATGACTGAATGAGTTAATGGTTAATTTAATGAAAAATCTACATAGTAAATGAAACTGAGGAAGCCAAAGAATTCTTAATCTTCTGGAAGGTAAACTGAGAATGTAAATTCATTCGTAGAAATGTATCCCATTCCATCCATAATTCTGGGTGGAGTGGCAGAACCAGTGTGAGCATGTCAGCATTTGGGGGAAAAAGAGGGTAGACCATAAGGGGGATGAGACTGTGGAGAAGAGTGTGAATAGGAGGATGAAGATCACAGGCCAAAGTGTTAACAGGTAGAATCGCTCTGTTTTTATGAGGAAAATGCAACAGAAAATAAATATAACGCAAATCAACAATGAGCTGTCTCAATAAAGACGAAGAAGAGCAAACAGAACCATTGTTGTTGTTAGGTGTCATTAAGTCAGGTCCAACTCATAGCAATGCTATGTACAATAGAACAAAACTCTCCCTGACACTGTCCCACATGTGTCAGTGCTTCTCTGCTATTCACAGGTTGTTCAATGGCAGATTGTTTTGAGAGTAGATCGCAAGGTCCTTCTCTCTAGCCTGCAGCACTTGGTTGCCAGGTAGTCTCCCATCCAAGGACTAACCAGGCTGACCCTGCTTAGCTTCTAAGATCAGGCAAGATTGAATAGAACCAAACTTATATGAAATTGATGAAGCAGGTAAATTCATGGGAGTGTGAGGAATCTCCCATATGAGACCCATAGCCACATGCCCATGGATGCTGTAAGTGAACCCCTGTGGTTCTCAGCTTTTCCAGTCCAGCATCTCTTTCTGGGTGGTATGCCTGCTCAGTTCTCTGGTCAACTACAGCTCTCCATGATCACCTAGATATCAGCAGAGCTAATTCCAGCAGAAAGAATCCTTTCTCTTATGATGCCACCTCTGGATTGCCCCTACTCTCTCCCACCTCAATTTAAACTCAACAGGATCTGTGCACATGGAAAGGGGCTATGGTATCTCTGAAGAGTAGGTTATGTTCTCTTTCCACTCTCCATTTGAAGGTCAGTTTCTTCCTCTAGCTATGGGAAGCTCCCAAACCCTGGCTCTTCTCAGACAGAATAAACAGCATGCAGACTCCTATGTCTATCCTGTCTTTTAATAGTAGGTTGGTACATCTCTTCCTTAGGCCTACTGCTTACTTACCCAGAGCCAAGTAAGGCTACTCTATTGTCCTAAAACTTAATGTCATTGTGAAACGTATGAAAAAAAAATCAAAGTAACTAAAAACTTTCAATGAAATATGTTGATTACAGTTCCTCATTCCAAATGAAACTGAGCCCTTGGTGTTAGTTAGCTTTTGCATCATGTAACAAAATATCTGACAGAGAAACTGAAAGGAGGAAAAATTTATTTGGCTCATGGTTTCAGAGAGTCTCAGGTCATAGTGGAGGGGAAGGCATGACAGTAGAGTTGGTGGCCAGGCCTGTGGCAGAGGACCTTCACATCATGGCAACAGGTAGCAGAGTCAGGCCAGAACCAGGCCTGGGTAAAACCTCAAAGCCTGCTCCAAGTGTTCTACTTCTGCCAGCTACATCTTACCTTCCAGAGTATCACAGCCTCCCAAAAGCACTGCCACCATCTAGGGGCCTAGAATTCAAAGATGAGCCTTGTGAGACATTTTATATTCAAACTATAACCACCCTCCTTAGTGGATCCTGAAAATCCCCATAGCCTGTTGTTGTTATTGTTGTTGTTGTTAGGTGCTGTGTAGTTGGTGTCCAACTCATAGCAACCCTACATACAACAGATGAAACAGTATTGCCAGTGCTTCCCTACTATTCATAGGGTTTTCGATGGCTGATTGTTTTTTGGGAGTGAGCTGTGGGGTCCTTCTCCCAAGTCTACAGCACCTCGTGTTCCCAGGTGGTCTCCCATCCAAGTACCAACCAGGCTGGACCCTGCTTAGCTTCCGAGATCTGACAGGATTGGATGCCACAGTGGCACAATTGCAGGACCATAGCCTGTAGAACATTTCTTTATTATTATTACTATTATCATTAGTCAGAATTGGAAGGTTGAATCCAGGGTTTTATGCATACTGGGCAAGTGTTCTACCATTGAGTTCAACTTCCTGTCCCTTTTTATGTCTTTTTATTTTTAATTTTGAGACAGAGTATCATTAAGTAGTGCAGAATGCCTCTGGCCTTGAATCTGCCTTAGCCTACCCAGTTGCTGGGTTTATGGGCTCATGCCATGGAATTTCTTTTGGCCTCTTCTGTAGATGTGAGGATGAGGTGACCTGGAACAGAAACCTCACATCACTCCTTTTCCACGAGAAGTTGGCAGAGTTACTTTAAAAAGTCAGGTAACTACTGCCCTGAGGGAATTCATCTAGAATGGAGCTGTTTAAAAGAACATTCTTTGATGATGAAAATGTTCTATATTTGTGCCATTCAGTGCAGGAACCACCAGTCACATATGACTGTTGAACACTTGAAATGTGGGCAGTACAGTGAAGACCTGAATTTTAAATAATATCCAAATCTTAATTAATTAATTTACTTGATTTTTGGTGTTGAGGATTGAACCATGGGCTTCACACATGCTAAACATGTACTATACCAATGAACTATACTCCCAGCTCTAATGATTTAGTTTTACATTAAAGTAGCTAAATGTGACTATATTGGACAGCGCAGCTCTAGCATCTGCTTACCAATATTCTAGCCCAGATAGAAAATTTCGTCCTTCTACTTGTCTATGGGGGGTGATCAAATGGAGAGATTGGAAAGGCTCAGATTTATTTTGCAAGGGGACCACACACAACAAAATATATCTTGTTGAGGCACCAAACTGTGAGGGCTATTACTTCTTGGTCTACTCATTCTGGAAGCTGCAATGAACGGAGCTGAATAATGTATTTCAAGTGCTAATGACCAGTTACTTCTTTATGGGGTGTTGATAAAACATGGTCAGTATGGCTAGGGAAGTCCCTGGTATTGTTTTGGTTCTTCATTGGTAATTCATTCTCAGCTGAATGTTATGCTACATCCTTCTCCAATTCTCATGCTTGCTATATAGTCAGTGTCAGTTCTGACAAATCCAAGTGTTTAATCTCTTTCTAATATTATTCAAAATCTCTCTAATGTACAGAGCCACTCAGCAGTGGATACAGAGTTGAATTAACTTTATTCTAAAGCTTTAGATGCCTGCAGCCATAGCACTGTGGCTTCTGATCCCATCAGATCTCAGAAGCTAAGCATGGTCAGGCCTGGTTAGTACTTGGATGGGAGACCGCCTGGGAACACCAGGTGCTGTAGTCTTGGGAGAAGGACCTGGCAACCCACTCCCAAAAAACAATGAGCCACTGAAAACCCTATGAATAGCAGAGAAGCACTGACAATAGTGTTTCACCTGTTGTATGTAGGGTTGCTATGAGTTGGACACAAACTCAAGGGCACCTAACAACAACAACAACAACAACAACAACAATGTTAAACCCAATTATTCTTTTAACAAATGTTTCTCCTGGCTAGAGGAAGAAAGTCTTCTACTTGTCACCTTCCTGGACTTTTGAAGTTAAACTGTAAATACATCCATTTACATGTGGGTCATACTGGAACTGGCCAAGCAGGGCTACATTAGTAGTTCATGAAGGAAGGGAGACAGAGAGAGGCTCAGTAATGGGAGGAAAGATCAGTAGGGAGGAAGATGAAGGAAGGACTAAAATACCAAAATGACCCAGGTGTCAGACACAGGCTCAGAGACAACACAAATGACAACTATTCTCTTTCTTTGAGGGATATAAAACTATTTTCAGACTTTACTGAATTTAACTAATAGTTACAGTTGTATATCTCCTCTTTGGACTTTTTTTTTTCTGGAGTGTTGAAGATTGAATCCTGGATCTCATACACACTAGGGAAGAGCCCTCCATCCCCAGGCTGTCTTTGGACCCTTGAAAAATAAGTTTTTCTTTTCTTTTCTTTTCTTTTCTTTTCCTCTTTCTCTTCCTTCTTTCCTTCCTTCCTCCCTCCCTCTTTTTTTCTCTCTCTTTTCTTTCATTCCTTTCTTTCTTTCTCTCTTTCTCTTTATTTTTGTACTGAAAGGTAGAACCCAAGGCAAGTACTCTACCACTGACTGTCACCCGTCGCCCATTTTTAATTTTATTTTTTATTTTGAGACAAGGTCTTGCTAAGTTGCACAGGCTGCCTCTGGCCTCAAACTCATGATCCTCTGCCTTGCCCTCTCAAGTTGCTGGGTGTATGGGCATGGACTATGTTACCCATCAAAAATATGTTTTTCTTTTTGTTTTAGCTCAATATTTGGGTTAAAATTTAAGTAGTAAGGAGGGACCAATCCTTGGAGAAGGACATCATGTTTGGGAGAGTGGCAGGTCCATAAAAAAGGGAAAACTCTCTACTAGATGGATTGACACAGTGTCTGCAACAATGGGCTTAAACATAAATAAGATTGTGTGCCTGGCACAGAATGGAGGAGTGTTTTGTTTTGTTGTACATAGAGTTGCTATGAGTCAGACCTGAATTGACGGCACCTAACAACAACAGCCGGGCTGGGATTTAGCTCAGTTGGTAGAGCGCTGTGCTGCAGTCTCTGAGGTCCTGAGTTCAATTCCCAGCACCGCAAAAATGGGAGAAGGGCCTAGCAATCCACTCCCAAGGCAATCCCGAAGCACTCAGCCATTGAAAACCCTATGAGGGTCACTATGAGTTGGATACCAACTCGACGGCACCTAACAACAACAACAACAGCAGCAGCAACATGAAAGCTTTAGATTCTGCCCTATCAAAAACTCAATTTTTGCTTCAGTGACTGAAAAACAGATTGGATTTCTTTCTTGACTCAAAATTTCAGGTCTCTTTTTCACACACACACACACACACACACACACACACACACACACACAATTGGACTTGAGATTTTGAAGGCCCTTTCTCTCTTTTCTGTTTTCTTTAGCTCAGTGAGTCTAAGCCAAAATCACTATAATCCTGACTTTTGAACTTGGGAGCTGATGTGAAATGGTCCATAAACTTATTCTAAGAAAAAGATTACTTAATGCATTTCTATATTACTATAGAATTAAATCCTCTTTCTCAAATGTGCTTTTACATTATCTTTCTCAGATCAAAAGCTCAATCTGTATTTTACAGATTTGAGCAAGGAATTTTTGTAATTGAGCTATGCTATATTGTGAAGTCCTATAATGCAGTAGATAAGAACTTAAGCATTGGAGTCAGGCACAGCTATATTTAAACCCTACCTCTTTGACCTCCTGCACATTACTAGATATCTCATAAAATGAGGACAATAATAGTATCTATATCACAGGTCCATGGGGAAGACTAAAGGAGATAATGTATTTAAAGCATTTATTATAGTACCTGGCATATAATGAGTAGGCATTAAGAATAAACTATTCTTATTAGTATTATTTTTATTCAGGCTTGCATTAGCAGCATCTTCCATGATAGTTGAAACAGAATAACTGCTCAAGAAATATTTATTAAATGAATGACTAGAACAAATCTGCTTGTAGCTGTACCACTGTGGCATCTGATCCTGTCAGATCTTAGAAGCTAAGCAGGGTCGGGCGTGGTTAGTATTTGGATGTGAGAACCCCTGGAAACACCAGGTGCAATAGATTTGGGAGCAGGACCCAGTAACCCACTTCCCCCCAAAACATTCTGCCATTCAAAACCCTATGAATAGCAGAGAAGCACGACAATAGTGTTTCGCCTGTTGTACTTGGGTCTCTGAGTCAGACACCAATTCCATGGCACCTAACAACAACAACAAGGACAAATCTAGTCACTTTGGTCCTCCCATGACACCAAGAGTATTAGACCTTAATATAGTATTTGTCACTATATGATAGAATTCAAAAGCTGCCAGTGTTTAACTTTAGTTCTGTGACCAGCAGAATTTGCCTGAAAAGACAGGGTACTAAGTATTACAGTGTCTGTAACTATTATCTCTTTCATATCTGTCAAATTCACATTTATCCAGAAAATTCTTTCTAGGATAAATCAAAATGTTTCTATTCAGTGAACACACACACCAAAAGCTTCATTAGAGGTTTCTGAATATATCTGTTTCAGCAGACTTTCCAAAGATCAGTGCAATTCAGACTAAGAATTGACCCAAGAGGTAGAACTGATCTAACTAGAACCATTTCTTCCTCTTTATTTTTCTAAATAGATATAATTGGATAGATATAAAAGCTTTGAGGTTAACTTGCATTATTCCATAGATTTTAGATAATTCTCATCAAATCTCTCCCTTTGGTACATCACCACAACTTTTCACATCAGGAAACACCGGTTAAACAAGTATTTATTTCCTGTGGTATTCTTTCTCTTATGATTTCCCTCAGCTGCCTTGCTGGCCAGATAGAATCTTATGAGGATCCCAGCTTGCCAAATAATTGAGATTCTTTTCAGTAATATAGAACCCAAATCAAAAACATTCCTGGAGCCTGGTACATTTACAAGTGTTATTGCTTATTTATACAGATGTGTGGTGGAATGGAATGAAATGTTAGGTATGACAACAATGAATTATGGAAATATGAGACTGCCTTCAGGCACATGAATATATACATGAGGGTAGAAAATGCTTGACGGGAATTATTACTAAGGATATGAGATCTTTGACGTAATATTCAGGACACAGGAGTTCAAGTTAAAATCTAGGAAGCTAGTCAAATATTTCTTGAGTGTGAATTATGTGCTAGCCACTGGTTTAGGCACAGACAATATAGCTATGAATTAGACAGAGTCCCAGCCTATGCTTACAGCTAAATGCAGAAGATGACCATTGAGCAAACAATGAGACAGTTCAGGAGGGAACAGAGGCTTGAAGAAGTGCAGAATCATATAGAATTTAGAGTAAGGGAGGGTGGGTGAGGAGAAGGGACTTACACAGTCTGGGAAGTTATGGAAGGTCTGTCTCGTGAGGAAATGCTGTTTAAAACAAGACTTGATGGTGACTTGGCTAGGAAAAGAGAAGGAAAATTGCTCCACTAGGTAAAAGAAACATAATGGGCAAAGATCCATAAGAAAGTTGAGAAGCCCTGTGTGTTAGTTTGCTAAGGCTGCTAGTCTGCTAGGGTGCCAAAGTGGATGGTGATGGTGATGGTGTTAGGTGCTGTTGAGTTGGATCCAATTCATAGCAACCCTAAGTACAGCAGAACGAAACTACACAACACTGTGCCATTAATACATGATTTTTTTTTGTGTTTGAGCCCATTGTTGCAGACATGCCTCATCAGCAAAAGGACCTTTCAGGGGCTCTAACTCCATTCCCATCATTAAGGTTGCTCTATTTTGAGGAGGCAACTCTTCCCCAGTAGTTTCTTGAATGCTTTCCAGCCTAAGGGGCTTATTTTCCAGTGCTCTATTTGCCAGTGCTTCTCTGTTATTCATGGGGTTTTCAATGGCTAATTGTTTCAGGAGTAGGCTGCCTGGCCCTTCTCCCTACTTTGTTTTAGTCTGGAAGCTCAGGTGAAACCTGTCCACCAAGGGTGGCCCTGGTGGTATCTGAAACACTGGTGGAATAGCTTTCAGCATCATAGCAACACACAAGCCCTTACAGTACAACAAGCTGACAGACACTCCAGGGAAAATAGGTAGTGTAAACAACAGAGATTTATTGTCTCATAGTACTGAAAGCTTGAAGTTCAAGATTGAGTGGGCAGTAGGGTTGGTTCCTTTTGAGCCTATGAGGAAGAGTTCATTCTATGCCTCTCCCCTAATATCTGGTGATTTGCTGACAATCTTTGGTGTTCTTCAGATTGTAGATGCATCAGCGCAATCTCTACCAATGTCCTCAGGTGGCATTCTCCCTGTATGTGCCTATGCCCAAATAGACCTCTTTGATAAGGATGCTAGTCAGATTAGGCAGTCACCCTACTGATGAAGGACCTCATTTTAATTATTTACATTGACAGTACCTTTCTTTCCAAATAAGGCTACATTTCAGGAGTTAGAACCTCAAAATACGACATTTGGGGGGACAGAATTTAACCCATAATATCCAATCTGCCTAGCCTGGACAGAGCAGTGGAGATAATGGCTAGAAGGAATCTCATAAAGATAGAGTCCAGGCATGCAACACTTTCTAGGTGAATTTAGGATTGTGTGCCTTTTTCTAAGGGCCATGGTAAGTCATTTATAAATTTTAAGCAAGGGAATGAAAATGATCAGATTGTTTATTTTAAATAATTGTTTTGGCTCAGTGTAAGAGATAAATGAAAGGTGGGTAAGGCCCTGTATTACATTCCTCCAATTTTCTTTTTTAACATCCCTTTTGTCCTTTATTTACTATCACTTCTCTCTAGCCAAGACCATGAGGTTCATTTAGTTGGCTTTTGGGATGTGCAAATCTCTTACTTGCATGAGATATTCTCTTGGGAAACTTTGTGCTTCTGAATTCATCTGTTAGCCATGTATATTTCACCTTCAGTCATCAACAGATACCAAACTTTAAATTTGTACCAAGAATTTTGTTTTGTTTTGTTTTGTTTTTTGTGGTACTGGGGGTTGAACCCAGGGCCTAGTGCCTGCATGCTTTGCAAGTGCTGGACCACTGAGCTGCCTCCCCAGCCCATTTTTTTTTTCTTTTTGAGACAGGGTCTCGCTAAATTACACAGACTGCCTCTGGTCTTGAACTTGCGATCCTCCAGCCTCTGCCTCCCGAGCCGGTGGGATTACAGGCATGCGCCACTGCTCCTGGCTGTACCAAGAATTTTAAAATTGTCAAATAATTTGACATTTTCACATCAGTGAAACTGTATATTAAGATTCAAATAAAAATATTAGCAATAAAAGCATTTAATAATTAATAAAAGGACAATTGCTTATGACTGTAAAACTTATGTAAAGTCAAGGAATTAAATCTAGGCATTTATAAAACAATGAGAAGTTTCCTTGGTTTGTTTTTTGGGAAAGGACTTGCGTAAACCAGAGCACGTCTGAGCAGATTTAAGTTGACTCCCCCAGAGCACCCTGTGCCTACCCCTTGTGAGTTGCAGGATTTCGGGTTTCTAACCTCACATCAGCTGCAACCCTTCCCTGCCTGCTTTATGCTGATTGGCAAAAAAATTACTTTTAGTGATCTAATCTTCTCATAGGATTATGCCTGAGGATAATGAAACTTTACTAAATGCCTGTGGGAATTTGAAGATAGCCTTTGTAATGAAGGCAATCTATTGTCATACTGCCTGGTAGTAAAATGGAAGGATATTGAAAGTGATTAACAGAGCAATTAAAAGATAGAAGAAAGGGGCCTCTAAGTCTGAGATGTTGAGAAAGAGAAGAAAAGGCTATCATCTAAAAATTGATTTTAAGCCGTAACATGTGCTTGTGTGATCAGAATTGGCAGGATAACAAGGTTACCCTCCTTTTTGTTTTACTTCTAAAGGAAAAATTTTCTTCCATTATGTTGATTAACATTCACAAATGGAACATAGTTCAGAGATTATTTGTTCAGGATATTCTATGTTAGGTTGCATACTAGCTAAGCTAATGTAATAGAGGGACTCCGGGTAGCTTAAATAAGATACAAGTTTTTTTTTTCTTCTCTCTTTTTCATGTCCAGAGATAAGTGGTGCAAGGCTGTTGGGGTTTCTCTGTTCAGTGATGTCCCTCAGGACCAGGGGCTGGTGAGGAGGCTATGCAGTACTTAATAAGGAGCTCATCTCTGGGATGGGACTGGTTGTCATTTCCCAACCAATGGGAAGTGGGAAGAGTCCAGGCCAAACTGCTTCATATTTAAGAAAATAGCAATGAAAAATTGTAAAATTACCTTTTCTATTTTATGGGCAATCTTAGCTTTGAGGAAGGGTAGAAATATGATCTCGAGCTAGGCACTCTTATGCTTAGCTAAAATTTTTAGGGTTTACTATAAAGAGGGATCCTGTAGCAATTGATGGTTTATATCATACTCTCATTCTCTGAGAAAGGAATTAAGATCCACACAGGGTAAAACGACTAGCCAAAAGTCCCATGGCTATTGATACATAATTTCCAGACATCTGGTCAGAGACAAATTTAACTAAATGTCTGTGGGAACTGTCCCATGTCTTATTATCTCCACACTGCTGATATTAAAAAGAATAGCAGCAAAAGTCAAGATATTATCTTTGAAATGGCAAAAGTTTGTCACTTGATTTGTAGAGATTTCTAGGAATTAATTTTAAGGATTGGTCACAAAACCTAAATGGATGAGCAGATTAGAAATATAATGGCAAATTTCTCTTAATTTGCTCTGGAATTACTTTCTTCATAATTTGCTGCTTTCAACTCCAAATTCATAAATTCATATTGACCCATTTATACTTCTTTTATGAATCTTCAAATGAACAAATCAGCTGGACGCAGTGGGTCAGGACTGTAATCCCAGTGACTTGGGAGGCAGAGGCAGGAGGATCACAAATTTGAGGCCAGAGGCAGCCGGGATAAATACTGAGACCCTGTCTCAAGATTAAAAATAAAAAATGGACTGGGAGTACAGCTTGATGGCACAGTGCTTGCAAAGCAAGTGTGAGGTCCTGTGTTAAAAAAAAAAAAAACCTACCTGTACCAAAAAAAGAAAAAGAAAAAGAAAAAGAAAAAATCTAGCTCTAGCTTTCTGAGTAAGCCTGTCACTCTTTATCTTAGTCAGCTTTTAAAAATATTGTCCTTCATTCTCAGACTACTATAGCATTTGCTTAGATATACAAACTAGCACATATGACATATAATGTGATGTCTTCACCGCCATGTCATTGAGAGAAAAATAGATCAAGCATACAGAACAGACAAGTGATAGGTATGACATTTTGTATAAGTGTGAAAATTATAAGAATTATATTTCATTTTTTTACAGAATGTTAAAAGTACTACTTTTCCAGAAGATCCAACTTACCTGTGTTTTATTCTTAGAATCATATCATCATTAAGGGACTTCTTCCCACCCACCTTTGAAAATCTTCCAGTTGTAGTGCTTCAGATGGTCTGGAGCTTTGTCATGTGGTAGCATTTCACTATTCTGTTTCTTCTTGATCAGTTCAGGGAAAATTCCTTTATTTTCTTCAACATAGTGACATTTTAGCTCCAAAGAGTGTACTTATCTCACATACCTACTGAAGAAACTCCGGGGTTGTAGTTTACTGATGTGAAGATTGTTTAATGTTTGTGACTAAACAATAAGTCTTCAACATTCCTTCAGAAAAATAGGTGTTAGTATAACACTCACTTTCTTACAATATAGGAAAGGTAGTTTTTCTTGTCCTTAAGTTTCTTAAATTTATTTGAGTCTTGCCAAATCTAAGAATGATGTACAGATGGGTCCCCAGCTTAACTGGTTCCACTTAGGATTTTTTGACTGAGTGTGAAAGAGATGTGTGTTCAGTAGAACTTTTACTCTGAATCTTTTCTTAGGCTAGGATTTGTGGTAGATACTCTTACTCTGTCCTGTGTTGCAACTTCCAGTCAGTCTCACAAACATCATAAACATGAAGATAACAACAGAGACTCCCTAGTGGACTCTGTTGCTAAGCTATGATGTTCATAAGTCTAGTGTTTATATGTATGTGTATGTGTGTGTGTGTGTGTATGTATGTATATATTTACATATATTTTACATATATCTATATATATCTGTGCCTGCAGCCATACCACTGTGGTGTCCAATCCCATCAGATCTTGGAAACTAAGCAGGGTCAGACCTGGTAAGTACTTGGATAGGAGACTGCTTGGGAACAGTAGGTGCTGTAGGCTTGGGAGAAGGACATGGCAACCCACTACCAAAAAACAATCCGCCATTGAAAATCCTATGAAGAGAAGAGAAGCACTGACAATGTGTTTTGTCTGTTGTGCATAGGGTTGCTATGAGTCGGACACTGACCCGATGGCACCTAACAACAACAAAATATATATTTGTAAATATGTATATATGTTCCCCTTCCTTCCTTCCTACCTTCCTTCCTTCCTTCCTTCCTTCCTTCCTTCCTTCCTTCCTTCCCTCCTCCCTTCCTTCCTCTTTCTTTCTTTCTTTCTTTCTTCCTTTCTTCTTTCATTTTTATTTTTGCAGTACTGGAGGGTTGAACTCAGGACATTACATATGCTAAGCATGCTCTACCACTGAACTGCACCCCTAGCCCATTTTTTATTTTTAGACAGAATCTTGCTAAATTGTACAGACTGCCTCTGGCCTTGAACTTGAAATCCCCCTGTCTCAGCCTCCTAAGTAGCAGGGATTACAGACATTGGCCACAGCATCTGGCTGTATTAAATATATTTTTGACTTATTATATTTTCAGCTTATGGTGAATTTATTGAAAGTAACCTCATCATAAGTCAAAGTGCATCTGTACAGCGGGGAAGTGAGGGTAGCTGTATTCAAAATAAGGCGTGTCCCCAGATTTAAATATTGGAAGCTTTATTTTTCTTATTTTAGCTCTTTTTATTTAAGAGAAACTTGTCCTGTACTTCTCTTGCTCTTCTCCTTAAACAAATTTGCTACCCTCTCTTCTCTCATTCCTACACTTCTTCTTATTCACACCTACACATATTATGCTGGTTTGTTTCTATTTCAATAGGAATTACATAAAAAAAAAACCATGAAGTGAGTCAAGAATCTGGCAAAGTATAAAAGTTCTGCTTGCTCCTGCTACCTAGGATCTGTACTCAAACTCTGCCCATGATGTTGGCTTCTGGGATTTAGTAAGAAGTGCTGTCTGCGCTCTTGCCTGCATGCACGTTATATTGTCTGTCCTTTCTGTGTCTATGACACAGAGTTCCTATTGCTTTGATTATACATATGCATGTTCCTTATATTCCAAACATGCAAATTATACTTTTGGAAAATGCTACTTTCACAGCATGTATAAGTTCAGAAACAACAGTAGAATAGTTAAGACATTCAGGTATGTATTTTGCATAAGGCACTTAAAAACAAAAGAAATTTGAGGAGGTTCAAAGTCATTTTTGCATGTGTCCAATAGGGGACGCCATGATGGCAATGAGTCTATAAACAGAGACAAGTTTTCTTCTGGCCTCCTTAAACTGCATTAATCTGTGACTGGGAAATTTTTACCTCCTTTCTACTTTAAAAGACTGCTGTGTATACGCAAGGGGGAATAGGAAGAGAATTGACTTGAATTCTTGGAAATGTTTAAGAAAAAAAAACCCTGACACCTCAAAGGTTTTATTTGTATTGCTGACGATGGATTCCCTATCATCTCTGGGGTAGTAGGAGTTTGGGGTTTTGAAGTAAACATTTGCCTCATGCAAAGGTAAAATAAAATCTTGTTTTTCAAACTAGATTTGGAATAAAAGAAATACAACTACTCCAGAAAGCAACACAAAAGGCTGTGTGTTCTGTGGCTGCACATTGTTTTTGAAAGATTATTATGAGATTAGTACCTGTTAAGTAAAAACCTGTCAAATGAATGAAAGGTTTATGCAAACATAAGGTAATTGTAACATAGAAAAGTAGGAAATCCTATTCCTAAAATCTGTGGTCATTCCTTAGTCCTTCACTAAGTTCTTAAGGCCTATTCAAATTTTCCACTGGAAAAACTTTATTTTCCCTTTACTGTGGCTGTCCAGGAGAAACCTAGCCAGTTAATTCCACTTGTCCCAGGCAATATTCTTGGGTAAGTGATAAGTCAGTGATAAGACAAAGATCCCTGAGTGGGTGTAGCTTACATTGTAATAGAATTCCTTGAGCAAAGTCTTTTGAAAGATAGAGACTTGAGTCGGCTGTGTTTTGGACTAAAAAAGAACTGTCCAATTTTAGACAGAGACAAAGCAATGACAACTACACCACAGAGAGAATAGTTATGGGCGGCAGGGATGGGAAAATGGCAACCTGACAAAGCCACAACCTGCAGAAGGTAAGCCCTACCTGCAGATTCTTAGAAGAGGTTGGATCTTTGTGACATTACACATAAAGAAGACCAAATGATAATTATTGAAATATATTAAAATGAAGCCGAATACAAGAAGCTAATGGGATCTTGTGTTTTGCCTATAATAACATACTATTCACTATATTATCATGAAGGGAAAAGAAAGAGATGGCATTAGTAATACTGCACAGGAAATTGAATTTAAATCTCATTTATGTGTTTTGCATCTAAAAATGCCATAATTTCTTATGAGTGCTCTCTGAGGAAGAAAGATTGAGAATGATTGGTATATCTATTCACCCAAAAATATCAGGAATACTAGCATTGAGCAAAAGTGACTTGCCAATATAGTTTATTGAAAAGCAATATAGACATCTTTTATCTAGTAGAATCTTACATCATTTTTCTCATTAGCCAGATGTAGATGATTTTATTTTCAACTGAATACTGCTTTTGTAAATATTTTTTCAACATATGGTAATAGTTATATGATTAATCAAGAAATTGTTCTTGAAAAACAAAAATTGTGTAAGAATAATTTTGGCTATTAAGGCATTTTTCCATCCATTATTCTATTTTCTTTGCAGAGTTTTTCTCCACTAATGAAATTATAGTCATTCTATTCCAGGTAAATCAATAAATATTCCCTTTCTCTGTTCTCTGATTACATTTATCATGTTAAGATGTACTTCCAAATTAAATTTAAGCTTATGTTTGATTGTATGTGATGCAGTCATTTGGTTTCCAAACCACATAGAATAGCAAATGAATTTTTTACCCAACCTCATGCTTATGGAGTTATTGACCTAAAATCAAGGGTAGAGATTTCTAGGTAGTATCAATGCAATGCAGAAAACTTATAAGGACAAAATGAAAACATTTCAACCTTCAGTCACATATAAATACATTTTCTTTGGCTTATGTGCAAAATTCTTCCTTAGCTTTGTTTTAAACATCTCAGTATCTTTTTCTATTCTGTGTCAGATTTCTAAAATTCATCAGTAAATTCCTAAAATTCATTAGTAAGGCTTGCTATGGCAGACCCAGTAATGCTCCCCACCCCCAAAATAAAAGATGTTCACATCCTCATCACAGGAAGCTGTAAATAGGTTACATGGTAAAAGGGGAACTAAGGTGGCTAGTCAGCTAACCTTACAGTGGGAAGATTATTCTGGACTATCTGGGTAGGCCCAATGGGAGTGCAAGAATTCTTAAAATTGGAAGAGGAAAACAGAAGGGGAGAGTCAAAGGGCATTGAGAAGAAGAATGAAAGGCACAGAGACCCAAATGTTACTGGATTTGAAGATGAATGAAAGAAACCATGAGCTGACAAATGTGGTTGGCCTACAAAAGCTAGAAAGAACAAGGGAATGGATCCCCCACCACTGAGCCTCCAGAAAGGAAGGTAGTCCTGCTGATTTTGGTCAGTGGGACTTTATGTTAGAGTTTTGAACTCCGTATGGTTAAGATAAGGCATTGTGTTGTGTTAAGCCTTTAAATTTGTGATAATTTGTTACAGCAGCAATGGAAAATGAACATAGTTTTCTATTTGTAATATTGTGGTATTCATTTTTGCAAGTATCTTTTGGTGCTCTTTTTGCCCTCTCTGTTCCTTTGGTGAGCCCCTTACCCCCTTAGGAAATGTAGATAAATCTGAGTGGGCTAGAGTCGAAGTGATGGTGGCACCAGTACTAATGTTCTGCTGAAGTTCTCTGTTGCCCCTGAAGTTTTAGCCTGTTGAATATGAGCTAAGACACCTTTCTCTATACTAGCTTTTCTCTACTTGTACCATTATGGTTAAAATAGCCATCCTGAGCAAGACCATGTTCATTGTAACCATACTGAGGGCAATGGTATGGACTGAAGAGAATTACCCAACCAGGTTACAGTGAAAGCTGGAATTTCTGTTCCTTTGGGAAAATTTTAGGACCCAAATGTTTAAATTTAGTTAAAATTTTACTATCTCATTGTAGTTAATTCCTTTAAAATCTTGCTTAACTCTTTTGTACTTATTATCTGATAGTTATGAACATGAATCAGAAGCCAAAGATTTGTGTTTTATTCATTTTTATTTTTAAAATTAGCAAACAGTAAAACTGATTTTAGTGTTTAATTTTAACACATATGTATGTTTACTTCTAAAAGTTTTATAATTATATATTTTACATTTAGATGCATGATTCCTTTTGAGTTAATTGTTGTGTAAGGTACGAGGGTTAGGTTAAGGTTTATTTTTTGTTGATTGTTTCAATACCAGTTGTTTAATAACTATCTTTTCTCTATTGACTTGTGTTTACAACTTTGTTGAAAATTAATTGATCATATTTGTGTGGGTCTATTTTTATAATCTTTTTTTTTCTCTTGTACTTACGGGTTGAATCCAGGGCCTTGCATATTTTGCAAGTATTCTACCATTAGGCTATACCCCTAACTTTTTTTTTTTTTGAGACAGGATCTTGCTAAGTTATTGAGACTACCTCTGGCCTTGAACTCACCATCCTCCTGCCTCAGCTTCCTGAGTTCCTGGGTTTATAGGCATATACCACTGTGTTCAGCTTGTACTCTCTATCTTGTTCAATTGATTTTTGTGTCTATCTCTTTCTCATTATTGCACAGTCTTGATGATGGTTTGTTGTTGTTAGATGCCATGGAGTTGGATCCAACTCACAGCAACCATATGTACAACAGAATGAAACACTCTCTGGCACTGTGCAATGCCCAGTACTATGTTAGTGCTTCTCTGTTCTTCATAGTATTTTCATCAGCTGATTTTTTTGGGAGTGGATTGTCAGATCCTTCTCCCTACCCTGTAGTACTTAGTGTTCCCAAATGGTATCCTATCCCAGGACTAAGCAGCCTGACCCTGCTTAGCTTCCAAGATCAGGTGGGATCAGATGGTAGGGTACTGTGGCTGCAGACTTGATGATGGTAGCTTTATAATAAGTCTTAGAGACAGTGTGATTCCAGAGGCTTTCTTCTTCTTTAAAATTATATAGGCCATTCTTGTTCTTGTGCCTTTCTACAGAAATTCTAGAATCAGGTTGCCTATATCAACAAAAATCCTAGTGTGATTTTGCTTGAAGTTGCATTATATCAGTAGGTCAATTTTAGAGAATTAATATCTTCATTGAGTTTTCCAATCAATTAAAAGAGTAGATCTCTCCATTTATGCCTTTTTTGCCTTATTTCATCAGCATTTGTAATATTTAACCTATAGATTTTTACATCTTTTGTTAGATGTATACCTAATATTTGATGATTTTAGTTTTTGCAAATGATATTATTTAAAAAGTGTACTTTAAAAATTGTCCATTTCTAGCACATAGAACTAGAATTGACCTTGCATACTATATCTTTATCAAAGTCCCTTGTTAGTTCTAGGAGATATTTTTTCTTTTGCTAGAGTTCTTGAGATTTTCTACACAGACAAGTTATCTGCAAAA